>JAODAL010048020.1:0-29365 GCA_025379985.1 Phyllomedusa bahiana | reverse complement strand
AACCATCTTTTTCTTACGAAACCCAAATTTAAAAGGGAAGACTCGAAAAATTGGGTCTCATTGAGGCCCCGAGATAATAAACCAGCTCCGTAAACCAGAAGCCCACTTTTAAAAATTTATTATCGGGGATGCGTTATCATTACATAAAACTTTTTCTAAAACGCACCAGCGCAATTCGCATAAGTCAAGCCGTGCTTCCGCGAAGTGTTTAGCCACGGTCGTTTCCCCAAAATTTTTTTGGGGGGATCGACATCTTTAGATACACTAAGCTCATCACTAGGGTTGTTCAGTTTTTTCTATAGCTTCTAATGGCCGACTTATGTTCATTGATTCTGACTCTAATACATCCGATGTCTGCCCCACATATACTCCGCCCACAGGGGCACTTTAACATATATAAAAACCCCCTCACTTTCACATGTATGAAAACCTTTGATTTTTACTTTATGGCCTTTAAGGGGTGGTTTATAGATCTCCTTTGAGAATAAATGAACAATTGGTACCTTTCAAGCACGCAAAGGTCCTGATCTTGTAGAGCTTAATATTTCTGTTTTTTTCTTACTAGCTAGTTGTTTAAGGTCCCTGAAATTAGTTGTTGACCTAGGGTCCTACCTTTTGGGTCCCACCCATCGGGTGCTTCCTTAAAAAGGTGCCCCCCCTTCGTGTCGCTACGCAATATCCCCCAATATTTGGATATTGCCTGTTTGATAAGCCTGCATGTTTATCATGGGCAGATATTAAGTGAATTGCTGGTCTTTTGCCTCACCTTTTTGTTTTTGTTTGTTGTTAGGTTTGAGGGGGTTTCTCCCCTAGGGACCCATTGAAACATCCATTCCCATCTTCCTAAGCTCTTTTAAATCGTAGCCTCTATTTTTAAATCGGCATATCAACTTCTCCAAAGGGCTAGGTACTCGGCTCACTTGAGCATATTCGCCGAGCCCTTATAAACTGTGATTTGGCATCCCCTAAATGCTGGGGGGCATGTTGCTATTGTGATGCAAGACATTATTTCGATCAGTCTGCTTTTTATATAGTAAATTATAACTGTTTACCATCTTTCTTGACCAGCACGTCAAGATATGTAACATATATTCACACTGGTCATAGAGAATTGGATCAAGGGGTGGATATTATTAGAGATATGTGACAAAATTCATCAAGTTGTAAAGCTGACCCAGACCAGAGTAGTAGGACATCGTCCACATAACCGATACCAGGAAACAATGTAGTTGTTAAATTGTGAAGAAACAACGTAGCTATTCTCAAACGCTTGCATGTAAAGATTAGCAAAGCTGGGTCCTACCGGAGACCCCATCGAGGTCCCCTGTTTTTGAAGGAAACAGCTGGTCCCCCAAAAACGAAAATAATTTTTTTGGGCAGGACTATATCGAGTAAATCGCATCAAAAACGCAATCTTTTCATTTGTTAATGTTGCGTCTTGAACATAACAAATCACGTATAATTTTCATTCCCTCTTCAAGTGGAATGTTGGTGGAACAGGGACTTTATATCTAGGTGCATAATCTAGTAAACCTTAGATATATCAATATCTTTTTAAATTCCTCGCAAAACTGGCCGGTTCCTGTAGGATTTTAGAATCTTTCTTGACAATAGGTTTTGGGGAACATATCAAAAGTATGCTGCAAGGGTTCTAAACACGAATCGATGCCCGACAACAATGGGCCGGCCTGGTGGGTTTTTTAGTGACTAAAGAACCTTAGGGACCATATACAGAATCGGGACAAAGTGGGTTATTTTTAATAAGAATATTTTTTCATGCGTACGATTTGGGCCCTGCCTCAAAAGCCTCATTAATTACTTCTTGAAACATAATTAAATTAATTCACTTTTTGGGTCTTTTTTGAGGGGTACATACACCTGAGAATCTTGAAGTTGTGTCATTGCTTCATTAATATATGGTTTCCACGTCCCTAAAAACTGAGGCTCCCCCCTTATCCGCTTATTTAATAAGGATAGAGTGTCATTTTTTAATTCCTTAACAGCATCCTTTCTTTTTACTGATGTTGTTAAACACAACTTTTGCTTTATTTCTCCCATTTAGTCAGTTACCTCTATCTTAACCAACTGCTCAAAACACCTCAAGGCTGAAATTTTAAATCATCTTGGTCAAACTGACTATGTTCTTGAGCTTTGTTGGAAAAAACTTTTATTATCATCAATGAGCTAACACCTGGGGAGAAAAGAATTAGAAAGAATTTTGTACACCTAATATTTCGACATAATCGATAAAAATCATTCGTAAAGTCAAACAGACTCAGATCCTGACTGGACAAAGTAAAGAGCCCTTTTCCAGGACATCCCTGGTTGGGCCCTAGTTAGGT
Source organism: Phyllomedusa bahiana (assembly GCA_025379985.1). Taxonomy (NCBI): domain Eukaryota; kingdom Metazoa; phylum Chordata; class Amphibia; order Anura; family Hylidae; genus Phyllomedusa; species Phyllomedusa bahiana. Next base: position 27,023 of record JAODAL010048020.1, on the reverse strand, counting down.
CTTAAGATTAGGATGAAAATTTCATAACCTAGCGACGGTATCCCTTTTCTTCGTGTACGTCATTGTGATTTGTTTCCCTATTACCTTGATGGTATATTTTCTGGGTTGTTGAGGCCGTCTCCATTGCTTTCCCAAAACCTCGCCCTTTTTGTTCCTGGGTGGACAGTTTTCTGTCATAATGGTGATGCGTCTCACCTGGTTCATGTCCTCCAGTATGCAGGAGGATCCGAATTCCAACCCCGTCTCTTATGTTGGTTTCATGACGTGTTCGTCTTGAATACCTTTCCGTCCTTCTCCCAAGTGTAAAACGCGGTAAGCAGCTAGTCCTTAGTATTCAGTGATTCGTATTTTCTCAACTTGTTTTGTGAGTAATGTTTGCTTAAATTTTATCTAATGCTAATCACAATTCGGTGTTATTTATATTGTATTCATCCATAGAGACATTCCTTTTATATTCTTCTTCAAGTCGATAGTCCTCCATATGGGTGGAATCGATTGCATTTTGTAGATGCGAGAATCGAGAGGATCAATAAGATCCAACGGAGTAACGGTTATACTGAATGCATTCCCCATCTTTCTGTATTTGACATCGTCTGGCAGGAGGATGTTAAGATACTACGTAATCCCCTAGGAATGCGGGCGGCCTTCACATACTCCACAAAACGCCGTGGCATGCATGTTAAGCTTGCTTCCCATTCTTCGCATCTAGCTCTAATCGCTCGGGTAGTTTGATGTACGTCATTTCCTCCCTGTTTTGAATTCCACTGGAGTCCTTCCTTCAGATTCAGCCAGCTTGTAGGATCTGCTATCTCATCTCCTCCGAGAAATCAAAACATCTCTGCTCGGGCATCAGATGCCTCACTGGGCGATCTCTCATAGGACATTTCTCATAGTCCCAGGTATGTAATCTTAAGTCTTAGGAGAATACAATCTCAGTCAATAAACATAAGACCAATGATAACATGTTTCGCATGGTATGCTTAAACGGTTTCCACACCGGGGTTCTCCAAGCCCCACACTCAAATACTTAATAAAGAGATAATTGTACCCATTTAAAATTTCAACACTATAATGAAGCACTTTTAAAATGACATCCACGTTTCAGGCACATTCACCGTGATAAACAGCATGACAATAAATGACGAATGGTAATAGCATATACTCAGCGTAGGTTGCGACCTCCCCGGTCGTTCAAAAAATTTCAAGGCAAAAAAGTCCCATGCTTCGCATCTGGGAGAGACGCCAGGGCCCAGACAGCAGAGATGGCGCAATGATGGTAGCTATCGACGCACTCGCGGAACGTGCAGCAAACACAACGATTCGCGGGCAAACCTCCTCCCCCCTACCACAGGCATGAGAAATCAGTATACATCCCCCCCCCAACCTTCCCCCTCCCCTTAAATAGGCTAAGAAGTAGGTGCGGTACCTCCCTACATTTCTTAACAACGTTAAAAAAACCACACAAAAAAAAACCCACGCCAAAAAAAAAACACACAAAAAATACACAAAAAATATAAAAATCATTTATTAAGAATAACACTGCAGGCAAAAACAGTGGGAAACCATCTCATGCTGTTACGAAAATCCCAATTCAAAGGAAGACTCGCAAATTGAGGCTCCTCATTGAGGCCCCCCTCGGAATTCAATGACATCTTAGCTCCGTGATCCAGTAAGCCTCACGTTTAAGTAATTAATTGGGTTACGTAATGATTTTATGTTTCGTGTATTTTTGTGTGTTTTTTTTTTTTTGTGTTTTTTTTTGTGTTTTTTAACAATGTTAGTATGTAGGGAGTAACTCCGTCTTTACCTTTTAAGGAGTGGCTCAGTAATACAGATATCACATGCCTGAGAAGGGGAGAGTTTGCTCCGATACGTTCACACGTCGCGAGGCGCGCTAGCTCCCATCATTGTGCCATCTCTGCTGCTGGGCCCTGGCGGTCTCCCAATCGTTGCATGTACTTTTTGCCTTAATTTTTGAACGACCGGAGGTCCAACCTAACGCTGAGTATTTGCTATTACCATCTTCCATTTATTGTCTGCTGTATAACACGGGTTGCATTACCTGAAAGTGATGTCAAATTTAAAAGTGCTGTCATTAAAAGTGTTTGAAATATTACCTGTGTCCAATATCTCTTTTTTAAAAAAAAAATAAAGTAATGATTGGGGCTTAGGAGAACCCCGGCTGTGGAACCCGTTTAGCATACCAGCGAAACACGTAATCATTGGTCCTTACGTTTTATTTACTGAGATAGTATTCCCAAAGACCTAAAGATTACACTACCTTGACTATAAATGTCCTATGAGTAGTCTGCCAGGGAGCACAGATGCCCGAGAGCAGAGATGTTTTTGTTTCCTCCAGGAGGCAGATATGAATACAGACCTACAGCAGGCTGATCAGCAGACACCCAGTGGAATCAACAACAGGGAGGAAACGACCATCAACTACCCGCCCGATTAGAGCAGCTGCGAAGAAAGAACAAGCTAACAACGCTATGCCACGGGCATTAGCGGAGTATGTGAAGGCCTGCCCACATACCTAGGAGATTACGAGTAATCTTCAAACCCATCCTCCTGCCAGAACGAAGTAAATACAAAAAAGATGGAAGCCATCATTAACCTGTTACTCTATGGACTTAATGAACCTCTCGATTCAGCATCTACAAAATGCAATGATTCCACCATAGGAGCCTAATCGTCTTGACAGCAAAAGAAGTATAAAAAAGGAATTGCTCATTGAATGAAACAACTAGAAATAAACACCGAATTGAGAACTAGCATAGATAAAATTTAAGCAAACCTTACTCCAAAACAAGTTTGAGAAAATACCTAACGTGAATATCTAAGGAATATCCTAAACGACTAACCGCGTTTACACTTGGCAAAGACAGAGGTATTCAAGACGAACACTTCATGAACCACATAGAACGGGGTTGGAATTCGGCTCCACCGCAACTGAGGACTCTGACCCAGGTGAACGCATCACCCATACTGACACTGAAAACTCCCCCAGGAACAAAAAAAAAAGGGCGAGGTTTTTTAGGAAAAGCAATGGAGACTGCATCACCCACCAGAAAAGATACCACAGGAGATAGGGGAAAAAAAATCCATAGTACCCAAAGAAAGGGAACCTGTCGCTAGTTATGACACATTTCATCCTAAGACCCTAACTAGGCACAACATGATTTCCTGGAAAAGGCCTTAACTTTGTCCCAAGTCAGGATCTGAGTCTGTTTGACTTTATGATAGATTTTTATCGATTCTGTCGAATATTCAGTGTAAAATATTCTTGCTAATTCTTCTTCCCAGTGTTAAAGATCACTGAGAATAAATAAGTTTTTCCAAAAAGCTCCAAGAAACATAGTCAGTTTGACCCAGATATTAAAAGCCCAGCCTTGAGTGATTTGAAGCATTGTTAACGAAAGATAGCACTGACAAATGGGAGAATAAAGCAAAACGCATGTTTAACAACCGCAGGTTAAAAAATGAAAGTGACGCTGATAAGAATTAAAAAATGACAGCCTCTATCCTAATCAAAAAGCGGAAAAGGTGGGAACCTCAGTTTTTATGGACGTGGAACCAGTAGTATTAATGAAGCAATGACACAACTTCAAGATTTCTCAGTGTAGTACCCCTCAAAAAAACCCAACAAGTGAATTAAGTAATTACGTTCAAGAAGTAATTTAATGAGCTTTTGAGGCAGGGACCATCATACGCATGAAAAACATATTCTTATTAAAATAACCCACGTGTCCCGATTCTGTATATGGTCCCTAAGGTTCATTAAGTCCGACTACCAAACACCAGGCCGTCCCATTTGTCGGGCATCGATTCAGTGTTAGAACCCCTTGCAGCATACGTGATAAGTATCCCAACCTAGATAGACAATAAAGATTCTAAAATCCTACAAGGATACCGGCCATTCTTGTGACTAATTAAAAGATATTATATATCTAAAGAGTTACTAGATTATGGCACACTAGAATAAAAGTCCCAGATCACCAACATTCCACTTGAAGAGGGAATGAAAATTATACGTGATGTGTTATAATTCAAGACGCACATTAACAAATGAAACGATTGCGTTTTATGATGCTATTACTCGATATAGTCCTGACCAAAAATTATTTTCGTTTTTGGGACCACTGTTTCTTCAAAAACAGGGACCTCGATGGTTCTCCGGGTAGGACCATCTTTAGCTAATCTTTACATGCAAAGCGTTTGAGAAAGCTACGAATTATTCTTCGTCTTTCTTCACAATTTAACAACTACATTGTTTACTGGTATCGTTATCGAATGGACGCTGTCCAACTACTCTGGTTCCTGGCACCAGCCTTTACAACTTCACTGATTCTTCACATATCTCAATAATAACGCACCCATTGAAATCACAATTCTCTCTCAGAAAAACAGAGATATGAATATATGATTACATATCTTGACGTGCTGGTCAAAGCAAAGATGAGTAACACAGTTAGCGTACATCACTATATAAAAACCAGACACTGCATACGAAATAATGTTCCTTGCATCACAATAAGCCAACATCCCCCCAGGCATTTTTGGGGAGATCGCCAATCACAGTGTATAAGGGTCTCGGCGAATAATGCTCATAGTGACGCCGGAGTACCTACCATTGGAGAGAAGTTGATAAGCCCGAATTAAAAATAGAGGGCTACACGATGAAACAGAGCTTAGGAAGTATGGGAATGGATTTTCAATGATCCCTAGAGAGAACCACCTCAAACCTAACAACAACAAAAGCAAAAAAGTGAGGCAAGACAGCAATTCACTTACATATCTGCCTATGATAAAACAAGCAGGGCTTATCAAACAAGGCAATATCCAAATATTGGGGGATATTGCATACGACTCGACAGGTGGGTGCACCTTATTAAGGAAGCACCCCGATGGTTGTACCGAAAATGTCGGACCCTAAGGGTCATACCCAACTAATATTCAGCGGACCTTAAACAACTAGCTAGTAATATAACAGAAACATTAAGCTCCTACAGAACTTTCATGGCGACCTTTGCGAAGCTTGAAATTTACCAATTGGCTTTCATTGAATTCTCAAAGGATACTCCTAAATAAATCCACCCCCTAAAAGGCCATAAAGTAAAACATCCAAAGTGTATTCATTTCATACATTGGTGAAAGGTGAGGGGTTATATATATGTTTAAAGTGCCTCTGTAGGGCGAGTAATATGTGGTGGGCATGACATCGTAGATGTATTAGAGTCAGAACAATGAACATAACTTCGCGCCATTAAGAAGCTATAAGAGAAAAAAACTGAACAACCCCTAGTGATGAGCTTAGGTATCTAAAGATGTCGATCCCCCCAAAAAAAAAAACTTTTGGGGAAACGACCGTGGTCTAAACCACTTCGCGGAGCACGGCATGAACTCTATGTGAATTGCGCTGGTGCGTTTTAAGAAAAAATTTTTATGATAATGAAAAACGCATCCCTGGACCTTAAAACATTACTTAAACGTGAGGATACTGGATCACGGCGCTAGAGTCATGTACACCGAGGGGTCCTCAATGGAGAGCCTCAATTGCGAGTCTTCCTTTGAATTGGTTAACGTAACAGCATGAGAAGATTCTCCCACTGATTTGCCTGCATTATGACATATAATGATTTATAATTTATCGTGTAATTTTTTGTGGGTTTTTTTTTTTTTGTGTTTTTATTTTTGTAGTTATTTTAATAACGATGTTAGAAAAGTAGGGAAGTCTAAACACCACTCTTACCTATATTTAAAAGGAGCTGGCTTATAAGACATATGAAACTCACAGCATGCCTGAGAAGGGAGGAGTTATATGCCCCCGAAACATTGCACGTCCAGAGTGCGCGCTAGCTACCACATTGCGCCACTCTCTGCTCCTGTGCCTGGCGTCTCCCAGATCGATGCATGGACTTTTGCCTTGAATTTTTTGAACGACGGGAGGTCGCAACCCTACGCTGAGTATATCCAATTACCATTCGTCCATTATATATGACATCTGTATATCACGGTTAAACTGCCTAAAGTGGATAGTCAATTTAAAAAGTGCTTCCTAAATAAAAAAGTGTTAGAAATTTTACCTGGTTCCCAATATACTCTTTATAAGTATTGATTGTGGGGCTTGAGAGAACCCCGGCAGTGGATCCTCTTAGCATACCACAGCGAAACAAGTTTATCATAGGATCTTAACAGAGTATTATTGGCTAGGCCAACTTGGCACTCTAACTACTATACTTGCTGTCACGTCCTGATGAGTTGTTCCACCACCACCGGTGACATATTGGGGAACGTTGAAAGCCAGACCGCAACAGATGTCTCCAGTTGATCCAAGTCAGCATGGTGCTCCATTTCCTGCATTTTTACTCTCTATTTGGGTTGAGGTGGAAGGAAAGTGCTGATTGTTTGTTTTTGTCCCGGGATCCAGGGTGGCCACCCAGTAACTGTTGTTTCTTTTGATGCCTTAATGCGAGGAGTCATGTTGGAGGAAAAGGAGCATCAGCATCTCATGTGAGAGATGGAGCGCAAGATTTCCCAACGCCTCATCGATCGAGGGCACAAGCAAACTGATTGCTCCTTCAACTTCTCCTCCCGCCTCAAAATCGCGCCAACCTCCTTGTGCCTAGGCAGGGATGTCGTAACAATCGTTGTCTAGAAATACCTCCTCCTCCTCCTCCTCCGCTGCCTCCGCACAGCTTCAACACAGCCCCATGACCTTAGCCTGAGATGATGCACCCTGAGAGACTGATGCTCCACCTTGCACTAGCTCTGGACCACCGAAACCACTGCTAATGAAGACCGAAGAAATTGGATGAAACTGTAGGGCCTTGTGCGATATTGACGGAGAGAAAGCGAGAAGCTCCGTGTCACGCATCTTTGGTCCCCGTCTCCTCCTCCGTCGCTGACGGGACCTGTTTTGTTCCACGAGTCAGTCCAATGATCGTTCAGAACTAAGATCACCACATCCATCTGCGACAAGGGCATTGTCCGCACTACCATTTTTGACGTGGCTTCTTCTCAAAACTGGCAAGGATGGTGCAGAAGCTCTTTCACCTGCCTTCCACTCTCGAGGTTCAACACCCGAGGTCAGTAACTCGCTAGCTTGTCCGGCCATGTTCACATCATACTGCGTATAGGCATTGTGCTGCATGCCGCACAACTAAACACTGGAGCATGTGGAGGGTGGAAATTCCGCGTGTTCCACTTCAACAATGAACGGTTGACGGGAGGCCGGAGCTGACGCTGCAACAGGCAGCCAGGCGGGACGAAGCAGGGTGCAAACGCGGAAGATGCGAACTCAGACCTCGGCCTTCTCAGCAGGCAGTCCAGACCCTAGCCATTAGAAAAATTCTGGACCGTCAAGGTTATGACATGTGCCAGGCAAGGGATGATGCCTCCAGACCAATACCCGATCTTAAGGCGGGCCAGCAAGATTTTGGTTGTGCCCGATATCGTACACCACCTTGCCTGGCACAAGTTCTTGTCACCCAGCCAGCGCTTCGTCTCGTTGATTTAGAGCCGTCCACAGCTCCTGACCTGTGTGGTGGACGGTCTCAAGGCAGATTAATTTCTCACACGGCCTGGGTCCCTGGGGCACGTGATGCCACCAGAGGACCTTGGGGGAAAGAGCCCTGCACCCATCCCTGCGGTTTTGAAGAGCCCGGAGCGCCGAGCCTGAGAGCCTCCACACCCCCAGAGACATCCACCCATGCTCACCCAGTGCAGCTGTCACAGCGATAATAGCGGCCTTCGGCCGTGCTGACTAGTCACATGGTGTGAACATCGGAAGGTGAGACTGGACTTTTCCGGACTAAGATGCAGACAACGCGCTTTAAATTTTAGATGACACGTGGCTGGCCAGGGCCCAGGGACGGCTTTTCTGGCAAAGAAATGGCCTGATCGGCATCTGGTATTGGGGGCAGTCGAGGGTCAGGAAGTGGCGGAACCCATCTGTGTCCCCCAGACGGAAGGCAACATTTCCAAGGCCAAAAGCCTGGCATGCCGACATTCAGGCTTTGGCTTTGGGATGGTTAGGGTTTTTAAGTGTTTCTCCTGCTCCCGCACAAACCGGGAAGTACAGAAGGCGGGCTGCTAACTGGCGCCCTGTACGGCGTTGCAGGTCGTCAAAATGGCAGTAGGAGAAGGGGTAGGGATGGGTCTTGGTGGTTTGTGGTGGGTGGTATTGGGGACGGTGGAGGCTGAAGCGGAGGCGATCCTTGATCCTGACTGTGAGAGCACATGGGCCAGACTGAGCGAACGCTTGGTGGTGCGGAGGAGGTGGAGGCGGAGACAAAGGGTGTGGACAGTGTTGGAGGCCCGGGACGGTTGGCCTTTTATAGGCCAAGTCGTTGCCTCTTTTCAAACTCATGCATTCGCTGCATGTGACAAGACATGTTGTTGGTGGATAACCACTTATGGTTCCTTGCCTCTAATATGCGGTTTGATGGAAAGGCAGGGCATATGATCGCTGGGTGATATCAGAGGCTTGCTCAAGAAGGCCCAGGCTTGAGAGGTCTGGACCTTTTTGACAGCGATAAGCGAAAGCGGGGTTTGCGCTGACCGTGGCGGGCGGAAGAATCATATCAGCGGACTCTGCGACCACCTCTCCTTTTTGTGGCCGGGGACCCGTATTGATACTACCCCATCGTCTTCCTCCCCTCGTCCACTGATGAACGCGCTCGCAAGGCAAATTCACTGTGGAAAAGGACCAGGATGGATCCGCAATGTCGTCATCATCAATCATACTCAACACAGCGTGACTTGGTCTCCGTCCCTGACCTTTCTGCATCCAGGAAGCTGCGGGCTATCAAAGCATAGGGGCACTGGCAAGGCGTTGCCGACCCGCCGGGATTTTTGCGATTGACCGGCTTCCCTTCCACCTCCTCTGTTGGCATCAGTAACTGGGCCGTTAGAGCAGATCTAATCTCCCCTATCCTCTTGATCTTTTAAAACATGCCTTCTGACCCCAACCACATTTTGTCATCAAAGAGGTCTTCGGAAATGGATTATCCACGTGGGGTACACAAGAGTTGTCCTTGGTCTGCTTCATGTTGGACTGGATGCTGATGATGTGATGACGACATTTGTGGCGTGAATGCGAGGACGAGGTGGTAAGACTGCTAGTTTGCAGGACTGCATTAACCACTGAGGACAGTGGACGACGATGTTCGTTACTTAGAATTCACAGGGCCCTGACCCAGCGATGACCAGGCCTGACGGTTCCTGGACTGACGATCCGCTGCCATGCGGGTTGTCGCCAGCACTGGCAGGGAGCACCTTCCTCTAGTACCTCTACCTCCATGTGCTACCCCCCTTTTGCTCGCTTACCACCTTGCATTTGCTGCCATGTTCCAGAACTTTAATAATTTAGAAGGTATGGGATAGTTTGGAAGTCTTTATTTAAAGGATCGGGCAAATCACACAGCTATTCTCAATCCTCTAATCAAAACAAAATTGTGGATTCAAATTTAACTGCAAGGTGTCTATCACACAAATCTGGAATGGGCCCAAAAGTCCATAAAAACACGTACTTGTTATGTTTTGGTCATAATAAAACTCGTATTTTTTGCACCTTTCAATTTCACTGTGGGAATATAGAATCTGCTGTTTTAAGATTAGTAAGATGCTGCGTCAATGAACAGTGCTGGGTACGCACAAAGGCAAAAAAAAAAACACTAACTGTTATGTTTGCTATAATAAACGTTTTTTTTTTGCACCTTTCAATTCACCTGTCGGTGAGCTATAGCAGGAATTGCTGTTTTAGTTTTTTCGTAGATGCTGCGTCAATGGAACAGTTGCTGGGTGCGCAAATGTCCAAAAACACACGTAAACTGTTATGTTTTGCTATATTAAACGGTCTTTTTTGCACCTTTCAAATTCTACTGTGGTCGAAATATAGAATTGTGCGTTTTAGATTAACGTAGATGCTGCGTCAATGCTAACAGTGCTGGTGTGCGCACAAGTCAAAAAACACGTCAACTGTTATGTTTGATATATAATCGGTGGATTTTTTGCACCTTCCAATTCACCTGCGGGGAATATTGAATTGCTGTTTTAAGATTTACGTTAGATGCTGCATCAATGAACAGTTGCCTGGGTGTGCAAAAGTTCAAAAAACACGTAAATGTCTATGGTTTTGATATAATTAAACGGTATTTTTTGCCCCTTTACTTCACCCTGTGGTGATTCTAGCAATTGCTGTTTAAGGATGTACGTCGATGCTGCGTCAAGAACAGTGCTGGGGTGTGCAAAATCAATAAAAACCACGTATCTGTTGTTTTGAAATAATATAAACGGTATTTTTTGCATACCTTTCTCAATTCACTGCTGGTTGAATTATGAAAGTGCTGTTTTAAGTTATTACGTGATTTGCTGGTCACTGAACAGTGCTGGGTGCGCAAAAGTCAAAAACAACGTAACTGTTAGTTTGTTATTAATAAACGGTATTTTTTGCACCTTGCAATTCACCTCTGGTGAATAAGAATTGCTGTTTTAAGATTTACGTTGATGCTGGTCAATGAACACAGGTGCTGGGTGACGTTAAAAGTCAAAAACACGTAACGTTATGTTTTGAATAATAAAACGGTATTTTTTGCCCTTTCAATGCACCTGTGGTGATTAGAAATAACTGTTTTTAAGATATACGTAGATGCTGCGCCCAAGTGAAACAGTGCTGGGTGCTAAAAAGTCAAAAACACGCTAACTGTTATGTTGTGATATGAATAAACGGTTATATTTTTGACCTTTCAATTCACCTGTGGTGAATATTAGAATTTGCTGTTTTAGATTTACGTAGATGCTGCGTCAATGAAACATGGGCGGGTGCGCAAAAGTCAAAAAACACGTAACTGTTATGTTTTGATATAATAAACGGAAATTTTTGCACCTTTCAATTACCCCTGTGCGTGATATAGATTGCTGTTTTATAGATTTACGTAGATGCTGGTCCAAGAACTGTGCTTGTGTGCAAAAGTCAAAAATCACGTAAACTGTTATGTTTTTGGATATAATAAACGGTATTTTTTGCACCTTTTCAATTCACCTGTGGTGAATATAGAATTGCTGTTTTTAAGGTTTATGTAGATGCTTGCGTCAATTGAACAGTGTGGGTGCGCAAAAGTCAAAAAACCAGTAACTGTGATGTTTTCGTACGATTACACGGTCATTTTTGGCAACAAAACAACCTGTGATGACTACAAGATTGCTGGATTGTCACTTTAAGTGCAAGGTGGATATATCAAACAGTCACAGGTGTACTGGGCTAAATTGAACACCTATTCTGAAATGTATACTGGATATAAAAAGTGGAGTTTTGGCAGCTAACAAGAGGGACCTGCAGTTACTAGAAATGATGTTTACCAAATATAGTTCAGGCTTGCCCAAGACAGAATGCATTTCAATAGCAAACTCTGTTATATAATAAAGCTATTCCACTACAATGTCTACACTAAGTCTTGGTGAACTTTATCCAGTGTTCATATAGTTAGAGCTTGTCTGTGTTCGCCGCGGGGGCCCCCCTGCTCCCACCCGCGTGAATTTACAGCGGTAGATGCTGCTTTACAATTCTTAGCTATACTACATACAATCTTCAAAAAGCTATATCTAACAAATTGGAAGGATCAAGCTAATTAGTAGCTGTTTCTCTGTTGCAGAAATAGACCAATTGCGTGAGTGTTTGGCCACAGGCAGAGCGCAGGTCCTATCCCTGTGAGACGCTGAGAGACACTGAGGCTGTAAACAGGAAACGCTGTCTATGTAAAACCTCCGTGAGGTCATGTGATTTTTCCAGCCAATCGCAACCCATAACACATCCCAGTCTTGTCCGGCGAAACACACATCTCCCCCTGCTCTATTCCGTAATCTCTGATTTGTGGGGGGGGTCCGCCCAAAATGTACAGGAAGCGCGAAAAAGGCTGCGATCTTAATAGATCGATGCACAGATTTTAACCTTAATTTATCGATGATCTGGAAAAATTCGATTCACATAACTACCGATAAACACCTTGCCGCTTTCAACTTTGTCGATAAAAAGCGCTCCACACTAGTATTAAGTACTATGCAATCCAGCACTATACAAGTGCTACTCATTTGGATACAGACTTGGACTGGCCCACAGGGAAATAGGGGAAAGCCTGGGTGGGCCCTGTGCATGGCAGACCTGGAGTTGCTTTTAAACTGCATCTGAATTCTTTTGGAAAGCAAAAGGCAGAGAAGGAGGCAAAAAAACAAGAGAGAGAGCATAAGAGGCATGTAAAGTAATGTACAGCAGATATAGGGTGGGCAAGCAGAATCAACTCCACCAGTGGGCCTCAGAATCAACCCCCAGCATCGACTCCACTAATGGACCCCAGGCACCCAAGTCCACCACTGTTTGGATAAAACTCATGGTAATGATGTCATGTATCTCTATTGTTACAGATGTCACTGATGTCGAGGTATAGACCGATATTCCATTAATGAGCCAATAGTCTTCTGCAGTTTCCCTGGCTGCACTGTCACTATTAGGATTAAGGTGGCATAAACTCTTCATAGCCCTAACAATAATCACTGCAGGAACTACTTCACAACCACAGTTCCTCACAAACTAAGTAGGTCCAGTCAGTAGTCTTAACTATCTTTTGATGCAACCGTTGTGCCACCGGCCAGGAAATTTCTCAGTTGTCTCTCTAAACCTCTTTAAGGTGCACAACAGACAGCATCAGGAACCAGTCGTTTTATACCGGAATAGGAGCCTATCCACAGAACAATCACACTTACACTAATGGCCTGTGCATTATAGTGTCTACTTATGGTGCCCAGTGGTGAACTTCCTCACTGCCATATTGTCAGAACCATACAAGCAAGGCATATTACAATACAGTGCAGCATCTGCTGCAAGTAAAGAGAATTAAGACATGCAAATATAGCAGCAACATAATCTTTTCAAATGGTTTTACACATAAAGTCTCTTTAAGTAGAGGATGACTCCCTTAAACATGGAGCATTTGTATAGTTACACTGTTGTCTGTTTTCAGTCCGTTCAAACATAGCTACAACCCAAAGCTCTTGGTGTAAAACTTCAGCTTGGCTCTCTCTCATCTCTAGTTAAATAATCTTTATGACTAAAATACATACCTCAGCATAATTTCAACTGCAACAGTGGCAATAATTGCTCTTATTTTTTGTAGCTAGAGAATGGGGCATCATCCAAGTTTAGCACAACAAAGGTTATTGTCTACATCCATGATATTCCAGGGTAGCAAATAGTTCATTGTCTGTACGCCTGTAAGGCAGTAAAAGGGTCTAGGACAATGAGGAAATTGCTATAAGGATCTCTGCTTCTTTAGGGCAGTAGAGGAGTTAATACCCTTGAGGTCAAGAATCCCTTGTAGTCAAGGGGGCTAAAACGGTTGTCCACTTTCTGAGAAAAGTAATAGGCACATCATGAAGCCTTTAAAAAAAAAAACAAAAACAAACTTAATTTAATCTTCCTCGGGTTTCCTTTTGCTGCGGTTCACTCGTTTTTTTATGTCTTTTTGCATTTTCCGAACAGTGATGTAATTTAGAGGCAATGGGGCCACGATAGCAAACCGGCGGCTGCAGGGGGGATGTCCCCATTTGGAAGTACATGAAAGAAAACAGAAGATCGGGAGGGCATTTTTTTATTTTTTTTTTTTTTTTAAAAGGGTTTCCCTGGAGATGTATTAGTTTTTTTAAAAAGGGGGGGTGGGAAAACCCCCTTTTTAAAAGTCAGAATCCCTTGTGATATAGAACAACAAAGGGGTTCATTTTGTTATATTTGGTAGTCTAGGGAAAAGAGGGGTTTAAAATTTCCCAAATGTTACTGGGGGTCTATTTAGTTAGGGGTAACCGATGACGTGAAAGGGGTTGTTTAAGCCAAACTAGTGTCTAGTGGTTACTCACCTTTACAGGTCCTTGCTGTGATTTCCTGTTACTTTTTATCATGATATAGAGCCCAGTTGGTTGGGGTTTTAGTTTTTGTGCGATTACGTTGACCTTCCCATCGGGTCGGGGGTCGATACTCCCCCATCATGGGACAAATAGTCGATTATGATCAAATGCCCTTTAAATTATGGGAAAAAAAAACAAACCTTCTTTTCTTAAAACCCAAACAGGGCGGGGAGAAGCTGGAATTAACATCCCCAAGGGGGTTAAAAAGGGAAAAGTGCTAAACCCCTTGGGGAAACACATTTTGGTTTTAAAAGCCCCCAGAAAAAAATTACCACCTTTTCCCTTCCGTCTTGTACCCAGCATAAAAAACCCAAAAACCCTTTGCTCCCCCAAAAATTTAAAAAAGTCCCAGAAGGCAGTATGTTTGAACCTCTTTTATTTGAACTGGACATTGAATATCCCCTGTCCTGGAATGCAGCAGAGCCCCAAAAACCTGCATGCCCCCCAGATTTAAAAGTCCCGGAAAAAAAAGGGAAGTCTTTAAAACCACCTTTTTGGGGTTGAACTTGGACATTGATATACATGCCCTGGGCCCAGCATGGGCCCCCAAAAACCTGCATGACCCCCAGATTCAAAAAGTGGGGGGGAAAAAAAGGGTCTTTCAACCCCTTTTTAAAGTTTCACGGGAAAATTTGGACTTTCCCTGTCCGGGGCCACAGAAGGGCCCCCAAAACCCTTGCATGCCCCCCACATTTAAAAATTTTCCCGGAAAAAAGAAGTTTTCAACCACCTTTTTTATTTTCGGGGGGCTTTGGGAATTTTCCTGCCCTGGGCCACGCATGACCCCCAAACCTGAAATGCCCCAAAGATTAAAAAGTCCCGGGAAAAAAAGGAGTTTTTTCTAACCCCCAAATTTTATTTAAACTGGACATTGCTATTCGTCCTTTTCCGCAGAAGGGCCCCATTAAACCTGTCTGACCCCAGTTTTAAAAATTCCCGGGGAAAAAAGGAGTCTTTAACCCACCATTTTGTTTCACTGGACATTGACTATACCGTCCTGGGCCAAAGCATGAGCCCCTAACCGCTTTCCCCCCACTTTTAAAAAAGTGGGGAAAAAAGGGAGTCTTTCCCCCCTTTTTTGTTTCACGGGACTTTTAACTATCCCTGTCCGGGGGGCCACACCCATGGGGCCCAAAACCCTGATGACCCAGTTTAAAAAAAGTCCCGGGGAAAAAAGGGGAGTTTTAAACCCCCATTTTTTTTTAAACTGGACATTGATTAAAACCTGCCCTGGACCTCAGTATGACCTTTAAAAACCCTTTTCTGACCCCCAAATTAAAAAAGGGTGGGAAAAAGGGAAAAGTTTTAAACCACCATTTTGTTGAACTGGACTTTTAAACAAAATTCTGTCCGTACCGCAAAAGGGCCTTTTAAACCTGTCTGACCCACTTTTTAAAAATTTCCCGGGGAAAATAGGGGGCTTTAAACCACCATTTTAGTTTCACTGTACATAAAATGTCCCTGTCCTGGGTAGCGCTTGCCCCTAAAATGAGTGCGGACCAATTGAGTTTCACTTTGAAATCTGGGGGTTTAAACCCGCTCCTTCCCCCAGGTCCCCTTTTTTTCTTGGCATTTTTTTTCTTTTTTTTTCCCAAAGGGTTTGCTGGGGGAAAATTTTGTCTCTGTATTTTTGTTCTCTGTTCGTGTCCTTTCTCCTGTCCTTGAGAAAACCTTTACTTCTGGTCAAGTTTTCCTGTACCCCCCCTTGTAAAATTCAGGGGAAACTTTTACCAGCTTTTTTAAAAATGAAAAGTTTTTTAGTAGTCATTTAGTAGTCATTTTGAAATTTATGTGCCCTTTAAAACAGTTTTCCTACCTATTCCTTTTTCTGACAGAAAACCCTTTCCCCCCCAAGACCCACTCTTGACAATTGTGAAAAACCCAAAGGTCTGTTAAAAACCCAACATTTTTTTTATAATACCCCCTGAAAGGTTTTGCTGAATTTCAAAGCAAAATGCCCCCAAAAATTCAAAGCATGCCCCTTTGGCCATTTTTGCCCAATTGTGAAAAAAAAAATGTCTGTTAGAAAAAAACTTTTTTTTTATAATAGGCCTTTTGTTTAGCTCCCTTTTTCCCAAAGAAAATGCCCCCCCAAAAATTAAAAAAGCAAAAACCCTTGAGCCATTTTGGGGACAATTGTAAAAACCCAAATTTTGGGTTTGAAAAACTTTTTTTTTAAAAAGGGGACCTGTAGTATTGCTGTTTTTTAAAGAAAGCATGACCCAAAAAAATTTAAAAATGCCCTTCTAAACCCACTTTTAAAAAATTGTGAGGGAGAAAAGGGCCCTTTAAAAAGCCCCATTTCTGTTCCAAAGGGCCCCTATTTTTTGCTTTTTTCTCACAGCACATGACCCAAAAAATTAAAAAATATGACTTTTTCAGCCACTATTAAAAATTGTGAGGGAGAAATCCCATTTAAAAAGCCCCCTTTTTTCTTTTCCAAAATGGACCATTATTATAGCTGTACTCCCCGCAAATGACCTCAAAACCTTTGAAAATGGGAAAAATTTTAAAGATAAAGGGGAGTAAAGGGAAAAATACAGTGTTGTCATAAAAACCTTTGCTGTCTTTTACAGTCTCCTCACAGCAAAAAAAAGAAAAAGGGAAACTGTTGGGAAAAGAGAAAAAAAATTGCTTAAGAAATGATCTTTTTAAAAATAAATTTTTTCAAAGATTACCTTTTCTGTTTAAAGGAGGAATAAAAAGTAGACCGGAAAATTTAATCGGTAAACCTGGGCAATTGGGGCCTTTTCTTCATCAGGGATCCATGCCTGATTCTTTTGGGTTAAAAGTCATACGTTTCCAAAATTTATCTGGGGAAAAACCCGGTTTTTGCTTTTTGTCGTAATGACTCCTCCGCTGTGTGAAGGGTTTCCCGCTAGAATATGCGCTGGCTGTGGGCAGGAAAAACACCTCTATGGGTGGCGGCGAGCCGGGCCTTTGGGTCCTTTTGGGGGACCCCCAGAAAGTCTTTTGGGGTTTCCGGGAAACACCCCAAAAAAACCTCGGTTTTGAGAGGGCGGGATATTTGTGCCCCTTTGACCTTAAAGCTGTTCTCTGGGGTTTTGGGGATGTGTGCCCGGGCATTGCATGCGTCGGTGAGGGGGTAAATAAAAAATTGCCGAGGTCACCCTTTTGGTTCTGCCCCCTTTCCCTGTGGGGTTGTGCCGCTTACAGATACTTGGCATTTAAATGTGTAACGTGCTGAGTTGTTCCCCCGGTGACTTTTGGGGAAAACTTTAAAGCGATGCAACAATGCCCTCCAGTTGATAATCAGAAAGGTCTCCATTTCCTGCTTTTTTTACCCCCCTTTTTTTTTTTTGGGCGGGGGGGAAAAAAAAGTGCGGGTTTTTGTTTTGTCCCGGGGGGATCCAGGAAGGGTCCCCCCAAAAATGTTGTTCTTTTTGAGGCCCTTAATGCGGGGATCATTTTGGGGGGGAAATTGGAGCACCCAAGCACTATGGGGGGGAGAGATGGACCCTTTGTTTTCCCCAAGCCTCTGGGTCGAGGGGCACTAGCAAAACTGTTCTTCCTTCTTCCCTCCTCCGCCTAAAAATTCGGCCAACCTCTTTCCAAGGCAGGGAGGGCGGTAACGTCGGGGGGTTGGGAAATTTACCTCTCCTCCTCCTCCGTTGCCCCGGCACAGCTTCAAACCCCCTTTTGACTTGCCTGAGATGTTTGCCCCCTGAGAGGGGTTCCCGCCACCTTCCCACTACCCTCGGGGCCCCCAAACCACCCCCTAATGAAAGGCCGATGAAATTGTAAAAGCTGTGGGGCCCTTGTGGATTTGACGGGAAAAAAGGCTCCGTGTCCGATCTGTTTTGGTCCTTCCTCCATCGTGGGGGGCCCTGTTGTTTCAGATTTTCCCAACGTTGTTCCAAAACTAAGATCCCACAATGCTCATGCTGACAAGGGTTTTGCCCCGCACTGCCTTTTTTGGTGGTTTTTTTAAAAATTGGCAAGGAGGGGGCCCAAAAAGCTTCTTTCACCTGCCTCCATCTCGGTGGTCAACACCCCCAGGTCCGCACCGCTGCTTGTCAGGCCATGTGTCATTCGTTTTGCGTAACGGCATTGGGGCTGCTGCCCCACTCGTGGAGCTTTTGGGGGTTGGGGAAAAATTTCCCGCATGTTGCCAAAGGGCAACAATGAGGCCCGGGTTTACGGGGGGGCCCAGCTGCCGCTGAAAGCAGCCCCGGGGGGACGAAGCAGGGGCGAACGGCGGAAGGGCGAAATTAAAACTTGGCCTTCCTCAGCGGCAGTCCCCGCCCGGGGGGTAGCTCTTTTGAAATTTCTGGGGACAAGGTTCATTTTCAAAGTGCCAGGACGGATGTGTCCAGTTTAACCCCTTTTTTTAAGGGCGGGGGGGAAAATTTTTGCCCGTTTGCGAAAACCACTTTGCCTGGGACCAAAGGGTTTTTGTCACCCAGCCAGGGCGCCGGGTTTTATTGGGGGGAGCCCTCCAATTTCTTTCCCGACCTGTGTGTGGGGCGGTTCCAAGACAGATTTAAATTTTAACACGGCCTTTGGGTTCTGGGCACGTGATGCTACCAGAGGGCCTTTTTGGGGGGAAAAAACCCGGGACCAAACTCTGCGTTTTGAAGAGCGTGCGCCGCCTTTAGAGCCACCGTCCCCCAGGGAAAATCCCCCCGTCACCCCGTGAGCTGTCACAGAATTATAGCGGCCCTTTGGGCCCTGCTTTCTGTCCAAAGTGTCGGTGGTCAGATGGCTTTTTTCCGGGGGCAAAAGTTTCAGGGAAAGCGTTGAAATTTTTGTTTACACGTGGCTGGCCCGGGCAGGGAAGGCTTTTCTGGCAAAGAAAAAACTTTTGGCATCTGGGATTGGGGGCAGGGGAAAAGGGGCCCTTGGCGGGGGCGGGGGAAACCCCTCTGTGTCCCCCAGACGGAAAGGGAAAAATTTTCCCAAAGGCCCAAAAGCCTGGGGGAATGCCAACATTCGGGGTTTTTGGTTTGGGATTTGGGTTTTGGGTTTTTTAAAAAGGTTTTCTGTCCCAAAACCCGGAAGACAGAAGGGGTGGGGTGCTAGGGGTGGCCGCTGTATGGGTTTAGGTCGTCAAACTGGGGGAAGGGAAGGGGTAGGGGTGGGTCCCCTGGTGGTGTGGGGGGGTTCTTGGGGGCGGTTTGGGGGGCTGAAACGGGGCTGATCCCCGTTCATGACCCCTGAGAGAATGAGCAGCTGAGGAAGCTTGGTGGTGGCGGGGAAGAGGAGGCGGAGGAAAAGGGGTTTTTGTCAGTGGGTTTGGGGGCCCGGGCCTTTGTCTGGTTTTTTTTTGGCCAAATGTTGCCTCCATTTCAAAAATCATGCTTTTGCTGCATGTGGAACTAGACAAGTTGGGGGGGGGTTTTAACCCCCTAAGGTTCTTGCCTCTACTTAGGGGTTTTCGGGGATAGGGGCATATGACAAACGCTGGGTGAATCAGAGGCTTGGTAAAAAAAGGCCCCGGTTTAAAAGATCCTTGGGCCTTTTTGACGGCGATAAAGGGGGCGGGGTTTGCGCTGACCGTGGTGGCGGAATATAAACAAAAGGGGTTTTTTGCCGGGCCGCCCCTCCCTTTTTTTAGGCGGAAAAACCCCTATTGACACTCCCCTTTGTCTTCCCCCTCGTCCCGTGATGAAGCGGGTTTGAAGCAAATTTGCTGGGAAAAAACCGGTTGGGGGTCCGCATTGTCGTCATATCATCATCAACACAGGTGACTTGGGGCGTCCTGAAAATTTTGCATCCAGGAGCTGCGGGCTGCAAGCAAGAGGGACTGCCCTGGCGTTTGCCCACCCCGGGATTTTTTGGGCCCATTGACCGGCTTCCTTTCCCCCTCTGATGGCACAGTAAAAGGGCGTCGAGCAGAGAAAATTTATCCTCTTTGGGCCCCTTGATCTTTTAACATGGCTTTGACCCCAACCCCATTTTTTTTCATCAAAAAGGTTTCAGAAAAAGGATTATACCAGTGGTTGGGGACACGAGTTGACATTTGGGCTGCTTCATGTTGGACGGATGCTGGTGATGGGTGATGACGACATTTTGGGGGGGCCCTTTCTGGGAGGCGAGGAGGTAAAAACTGCGGAGCAGGTTGAAATTTTTCCACTGAAGGCGATTGGCGACGCTGTTCGTTATGGATTTTACAGGGCCCTGCCCAGCGTGACAGGCCCGACGGTCCTGGGAAAATGACGATCCGCTGGGGAAATTTAGTGTTGGGGCCCGCTCTGGAAGGAGCCCTTCTTTTCCCACCTCTACCTCCATGTCCTTTCCCCCCTTTTGATGCTTAAAAAAAACCCGAATTTGCTCCCAAAGTTCAGGAAAAAATAAAAATTTGAGAAGGTTTTGGAAGAGTTTTGGAAAAATTCTTTTTAAAAGACGGCAAATCAAAGCTATTCTCAAATCCCTCAAATCAAAAAAAAAATTGCTGGATTCAAATATAAATGCAAAATAGATCTTTAACAAAAACTGGGCCCTTTCCCCCAAAAAGAAAAAAAAACGTATTGAAATGTATTCGGAAAAAAAAGGTTTTTTTTGGACCTTTCAATTCACCCGTGGGGACTACAAAATTGGGTGGATTCAAAATTAACGCAAAAGTAGATCTTTTCCCAAAAAAGTGGCTGCGCCCCCAAATGAAAAAAACCCCTTTTCTGAAATGTATTAGGATAATACAAAGGTTTTTTTTTGGGCCCCTATTTTTTAATTCACCTGTGGGACTATAAAAATTTCTTGTATTTAAAAATTTTAAATGCAAACTGCCCCAATGACAAAACTGTAGGGGGCCCAAAGTAAAAAAAACCGGGGAGTGGGTTTATTTTTTATTTTGTATTAAAACCAAAATATTTTTGGGGACCTTTTCAAATTCACCTGTGGGCTATAAAATTGTGTATTCAATTTAAGTGCAAGCTGCCAATGAAAAAGCTGTTTGTGCGCCAAGTCAAAAAAAGTATCCGTTTTTTTATTCATATAAAACAAGTTTTTTTTGGCACCTTTCAAAATTAAACCTTTTGGTGGGCTATTTAAAATTTTCTGGGGTTTTTAAAATTTTAATTTCAGCTGCCTCAATGAACAAAAAACTGTAGTGGGGCCCAAAGTCAAAAACACGTATTTTTATGTATTTGGGTTTAAAAAAGTTTTTTTTTGGCAACCCTTTTAATTCACCTGTGGGAAATTTAAAATTGCTGGGTTCAAAAAATTTAAATGGGAAGGTGGATATATCAAAAAAGGTGGAATTTGGGGAAAATTTTAAAATAAAACACCTATCTGAAAAGTTTTTCTGTTAAAAAAAGGTGGAGTTTTTTCACCTATAAAAAAGAAACCCGCAGTTTTCTAGAAAAAAAATGTGTATCCTATAAAATAAAGGTGCCCAAATTTTCCCGGAAATATTTAAAAGAAAACTGTTTAATAAAGCTATTTCAATTTCAAATGTCACACTAAGTTTGGTGAAATTTATCCAGTATTCTTTATAAAAGTTTTTCCCGTTTTTCGCCCCCGGCCCCCCCTCCCACCGCCCTTTCCCCCCCCCCCCCTTTTACCCCCCCTTTTTTACGCGGTAGATGTCCTTTTAAAATTTTCTACCTAAATAATAAAAATTTTCCCAAACTCTAATCTAAAATAAATTGTAAGGATCACAGTAATAGAAGGGTTTTTTTTGTGAAGAAATAGGAAAAAATTTTCGTGAGCTGTTTGGACACAAGCAGAGCCACGTCCTTTGCTCTGAGAGCTGAGAGACACTGGATGAACAGGAAACCTGTTCATGTAAAACGAGGATGTGTTTTTTCCAGCCAATCGCCAACCATAAATCCCGTATGACTGCCATACATCCACCGCTTATTCTGAAAGTGATTTGCTGGCCGCCAAAATGAAGGAAGCGCGAAAATGGCGCGTTTTAAATAGATGATCACGTTTTTAAACCTAAATTATGCTTGTAAAAAAATTCGAACCCTTAAAACTGTGCCGATTTCAACTTAGTCGATAATAATCTCTCAACACTAGTTGAGAGGACTGTACAGCTGTAACTGTACATTTATCCAGATTGACTCAAACATTGCAGGGAGAGATAGCAATAGTTTAGTAAGAGGGGAATAGTGGGTAAATTCCCCCTCAACCCCCCCCCGCCAAATTGGGCCCCAGTGTCTGAAACTAGACTCTTAGAAAAATACCCTTTTTCCAATCAATGAATTATTTCACTAAATAAAAGAAGTGTTTATTAGTTAACCACCATTGTTACTAAAAACTCACAGGATCATTTTACACTTTTTTTGGCCACACCAGAAGCTTAATACGGTTTTTTAAAATTTAAAAAATTTTTAAAGTTTTTTAAATTTTAGTTGAGATCAGTGCATTATCTTAAAATTAAAAGGGCATTTTTTTTTTTTCTTTCAGAGTAAAGATTTCACTGAGACCAACATGATGGTTTCATGGCAACCTATGGCTATCAACATCATTGAGAAAATGTGGAACTCATACTTCCAAGCATGGAGTTGTAGACTTGGAGCTAGTAATTTCCTTATCAGACAGAAGGTAGCATCAGAGTACAAGAAAAAAAAAAGAAAAAGAAAAATCCCAGGAAAATGAGTAGAAGGTGTCATTAGGTGAGAGCTAGGGATGAGCGATCTGAATCTGACGAAGTGGAATTCGTTTTGAATTTCAGGAAAAATTTGATTCTAAACGAAGCTGGATTTCCTGGCTAACGAATCGTCTTTTTTTCTACAATGGCCCGGCACATGCATATGGGGAAAAGACTTGGAGAAATAAGAAAACCCCCTCAATGCCAATGACAGCAGAATGCTGCCAATCAGCACCCAGCCAGTTTGTGATGAAAAGCCCATAAAAGGCCAGCCATTTTACATTCTCCCATTGCCCTTGTCTCTTTGTACCGGATCTCTCTGAGCAGCAATAATTTTGCCCTCTTTGCCAAAATATTTCCCGATTTTTTAGTTACTGTTGTAAAATATTTTTTAAAACGGTGTGTGTTTTCATTACACAATTTTCCTGCCAGTTTTTTTTATTTTGGGTTTTTTGCTTTCTTGACAAAAGTTATTTTTTCACTGATTGTGGTGAATATCTTTGAATACAGCTTGTGTATTTTCCATACACACTTTCCCCATTACGGAGGTTAGGGATATGCCCTTGGGCCATACTGAAAAAATTTGGGGCATTTTATTTTTGGGTGGAAACCCCAAGACCCCTTGGGATGATGACTTTTGGGGCTGTCCTCCGGGGCAAATCAGATGTAGCAGCCCTTTGCGAAGTGATTGAGGACCCCGCCCTCCACCTTTTTTAAAAATCCCTTTGGGTTTTTTTTCTTGCCTTGTTTTCCCTCACTCCCTCTACCCCCTCGGGTGCTCCTGCTCCTCCTCCTTCTCTCCTGTTGCCTGGGTAGAAAAACCACTCATTTCGCCAGACATTGCTTTTGCTCCAATGTCCTCCCCGTACCTTGGCCTGGTGGTTGCCACATCTCCGACCCCTGCAGGAGTTTTTACAGATCTGTTCTAGGGGCTGGAAAACGTGGAATGACATTGTTCATCCCGTAGTCCTGGCAACTAACAAATAACGTGGCCTCCTCAAGGGGCCTGACCAAACGGCAGGTGTCATGCATGAGCTGTTCAAAATTACACAGGGGAGTACTCCTTTTCACTTGGATCATCAAGAAATCATTAATGGCCTTTCTCTGTTCATACAGTCGGTCCAACATATGAAGGATGGAATTCTAACGGGTGGAAACGTTGCATATCAGCCTATGTTGGAGGAGGCCGTTCTGCCGCTGTAGCTCAAGGAGGGTGTGCTTGGCGGTGTAGGAATGGCTGAAGTGCATGCAAAGTTTCCTGCCCATTTTTAGAATGTCTTGCACATGGGTGGAAGACTTGAGGAACCGTTTGACAACCGGCCTCATCTGGTGTCTTTGCAAAAAACTGCCACACTGCCGAAAAGGTGATCTTAGCACCAACGTTCCGCACTGACTGACTGCTACTGCCGATGCCTCGGTGAGCCCCTAGGCCAGAAGGGACCTGTGAAGCGGGTGGTCTACCCCATGGCCGTTTGGCTCCTGACCTCGCACTGCTGCCACCCTGCTGAGTCCCAGCCACACTACCGACTTGCTGGCTGCGCTGCTGCCTAACACACAAGCTGCCGCCCTCTTCTCCCGATGATGATGATGAAGCCCTTGCTTCACCCGGCTCCCAAGTCCCAATTGTCCTCGATTAGTGTTTGCCTGTCACTGCTGTCCTCCTCAACGGTCTCGGTGTACAGAGCCTGACCGCTTGCAACATAACCTCCCATGTCACTCTCCTCATCACTAATTTCCCGCCTACTGCAAGAAGCAATGGATGTCTACCCCACCAGTAGCTGCTCATGTCCTCAAATAATTCATCATCGCTGTATACTGGTGCAGAGCCCACAGCACATAGTAGTTCTCTGACTGAGGGAACCGAACGAGACAGAGGCGGGTTGAGGACAGGTGAGGGCCCCTGACCTGCTTCCGGGCCATGCTAACTAAGGGTTGTGTCTGAAAAACCCACTGACTCTTGGCTGGGGTTGTCAGATGTCATCTGGGAGGATATGGATGACCTAGTCAACCATTCAAGAACCGTTGGCTTGGTGGTCAACACATTGCCGCTAGATGACACAGGTAGCTCTGGCCTCACCGAGTGACCCCTTCTGCGACATCCTCTTACTGTGCTGCGACCCCTGCCTGCTCCAGGAATATTTGTGCCGCTGTCCCTCCCATGTAAAGGGCCTGCCACCTCTGTCTGACATACTGTTTGATCAAAAATTTACAATAAAACAAACTCTGTTTAAAGTGGATGTGTGTATATGACAAATGCAAAAGCTGTATTTCAAAGGTGTTTCACCTTATAAGTGAAAAAAGTAACTCTTTTAGACAAATAAGTTGTTTGACAAAATTACTGCCGACACCATCTCCACTCTTTCGGGGGGGCTCTACATGTATCAGCGTTTAACAGAAAAGGTCTGTCATAATCTGTGGAATCATCTGATGACAATGTAAAAGGAGTGCGCTCTTTGACGCTATAGTGGGATCTTGGCCAACTGCTCGGTTCTTTCTAGCTAGCGCTGACATTATCCTGTCAGGCTGTGTTCCCACTTCAGTTAATTGGTCAGCTTTGACCCGTAACTGCCCAGATAAGTGAAATGTGAAGCGAAGAGCAGCACCTGTCATCTGCGTGTCATACTAAATCACAGCATTGTTTCAACGCCAAACCATGCTCCCTATGCATATTTCTGCATGGCACAAGGTTCTACAACACCATGCAGGCTCTCTGCAGCCAGGAAATAGCTGTTTTTTAATGTGATTCGTTGCAAATCAATTTGGAACGAAACACATTTTTGGGAAAAATTTGGCGAATTGTCGGAATCGAATTTTTGAGAAATTTGCTCATCTCTAGTGGGAGCCTTTGGGGCAAAGACAGTGGAGAGAGAAAGAAGTCAGTGCTCCTCCCAGTAAGAGACAAGTTAAGTCAAGTTGAGATACACATCAAGTAGAAATATCGGTAGATACCAGCACCAGAGAAGAAAAAGTTGAGTTAGCATGAAGAGACTACACTTGGATGGAAACGGAGAAATGGAAATCCTATAGGCATGCCACTGATTACAGTATCGGAAGTACCTATGTGCCCCAAAGAACACAAGGAGATGCAAAAAGACTGTGAGCTAAGTCTTAAATATAATTTTGACACTTATCAGTTGTTACCGTTAACCTTCCAATAAAGCTCTGAACGATCCCAGTTCCTTCTGTTATGCATCATCACACTGGTTATTACAAAGTTACCAACCATTTTCCTGTGTAACTAAAATACAGCTGAAGGAAAATTAGTATTGGTGTTATGCTTGTTCTAGATCAGAAGTCTCTTGAGATACATTTTTTTATTCTCTAGTTTGGGTTTATATATTACAATTATTTTGCAATTTTTTTTTTTTTTTTTAGCCAGAGACACAAGTATATCCTAAACAGGAAAACTAAAAACAATGAATTTTTCCTTTCTATTTTAGTTTCAACTTTCCAAAACAAAATACATCAAAGATGGCATCAAAACATTTGTTAATAATCTCAGTGAATAATGACCTCTGCATGAGTCACAGAACACTTCTAGAATACCCATAGAATTCAATGAGAAAATAAAATCTACATTCAGAAAATGGAAACAAGTATGAAGAAAAGATTATGTTTTAGTATTAGTAAAAAAATCAACAACCAAAAAGTTGGTCCCAACAAGAATGGACAAAAGCCATATTTAAATCTTCAGCTAAAATGTAACTTCTACTAACTATCCTTTAAAAAAAACTTTCCAAAATGCATTTTTATTTTGTTTTTTTAAGGGGGTTCACAGCCATAACCATTTGATCACCTATTATGGTGACTATTTTTATCTCCATTTTTGAAATATACCGCTGCATACATATTGTAGTCTGATTCATCAATCTTTTTCCATTGAAGAACCGTAATAGAAACGGTAAAATGCGTCAGATTCTTTATTTGTACTTTACAGCCATTGCTAATTCCTGTAATTATATATCATAGTTTGTGTTAGGGGGTAGCCACTGTAGGGCGGGATCGTCCTTTTCGGAGCGGTTGCCCCGTCAGATGGGCGGGGTGTAACAAAGACTGTTAGGACATATATATTCCTGTTCTCCAATAGAATTTATGGGACTGAGAGTGTCTACCTACAAAACTGAGGCATCTCCAGCTACCAAAGGAACAAGAGTTACCCGGCTTACCAGTACACTGGTTATAGAATACACTGTGTCACCACTGTTTTGAATACTTACCCTTACTGATAAAACATAGATTAGACTAATACCTGCCGTTGGATATGCATTTGGGAATAGTTTGATGTTTCCATAAGATTTAGAAACCATATTTTAAATTTTTAAGGGTATTCAGTAAAAGTTACATTTTAGCTGTTATTTCAATTTGTGAATAATTAGTAAAAAAAATTAGTTAAAAAAAAATTGATGATAAATTTCATTTAAATAATAATGGAAGAACATCTCAAGAAAACACCATAGTATGAAATGGCCATAGTATTGTTAAAAAGATAAATATCTATGAAACCACAGATTTT
>JAODAL010048019.1:0-29366 GCA_025379985.1 Phyllomedusa bahiana | reverse complement strand
GACCAGCCGTGCGCGCGCGCCTTAACAGGGATTATGCGCCGGGGCTGTCAGAGCTGGAACGGGAACGGGAATGGACCGTACAGGTTTCCAGCCCTAGGCAGAAGAACACGGCTGCTGGGGCAGCCGCAGCACCCGTGCCGGACCCGTGCGCCCCGGGGACGGCCGCGGCGCGAGTGCCAGGCGACGTAGCTCGTGACAGTCCAGATGGGAGTTTGATGTGGTTCCTATATCAACTGAACAATGGAATATTATTTTGGAGAGTGTTCTGCTTCTGTCTTTGAATGAAGCTCACAGATTTTATCACATAATGTTGATCCATAGGGTATACAAATCCCTGACTCTATTATATAAGATTGGTCAAATTGCTGTCTCTAGCTGCCCGCATTGTGGTTGCGTGAACTCACACCTCATGCATGTGTTATGAGAATGTACCGCATTGGGTGATTTTTGGAAGGATTACTTAGGTGTTATACACTCTGTCCATGGTATTTCCATTCCAGTTGAGCCCTTAATCTGTGTTAGGTCTTTTGGGTGATGTCGCGACGGATTCCACAATATCCTTAAGCATTATTATATACTGCTCATAAACTTATTGGCTATCATTGGATTTAGCAATGTGCCCCAACAGATAGCGAATTTGTCAATAAAGTGAATTTGATGCTGAGGCTGGAGAGAAGCGTCTATGTCAAAAGGACTGCTATAGCCACATTTGAGAAGATCTGGGGTCCCTGGTTGGATTTCCCAGGCTTACCATCCAGGTCACTTTTGAGAGATAGACAATCTTTTATCTGTGTCCAACTGTTAAGCATTAGACCACCTTATGCTCTTATTTCTCCTTTTCATTATGAAAGTTTTGGGATGGACAATGCTCTGGGAGGGGAGGGAGGGTTGCAAAAGAGTCAGAGAGAATATGAGGGTTAAAACTTTGAAGGTTTCTATGGGGGTGTGCTAGGTTCAAGCTAGGAGGGGCAAGTGAAGTGTAGAGGGTGGAGATGGTTAGCAGATTGTGGTCAGATATGGGTAGAGGAGAGTTTGAGATGTTGGCTAAAGGGTAAAGGCAGGTGAAGCCAAGGTCCAGTGGCTCCACAGGTCCACTGCAAGAAGCTGAAGAAAGAGGAGAGCAATCATAGTTTGCTGCCAGCTGAGTGGGATGGGTCGGTAGAGTTGTTGAAATCTCCCATTATGATACTAGGAGTGTCAATAGAAAGAAATTGGAGAAGGCAGGAGACAAAGTGGTCAAAAATGGCAGCAGTAGGGTCTGGTGGTTGGTAGCCTATGGCCACTTGGAGCTAAGAGGAAGAGTAGATGCGGTTGCAGTGCTCTTCAAAAGAAGGGAGGGTAGAGTTGGAATGGGGATAAAGGAATAGATATCCGACAGGAGAAGGCCGATACCTCCACCATGCTTGTTACTGGATTGGGACCATGGATAAACTGGAGGCCACCAAAAGAGAGTGCAGCAGGGAAGGCAATGACATGATGTTAGGCAGTTTTTTGTCAGACCAAGGAAGGATAAGTTATGTGAGATAAACAGGTCGTGAATATAGGAGCATTTGATGCACACATACTGCACATTCCAGAGAGCTCAAGAGAGTTACATTCTATGTATTCCTAATTCAATCTTGGTTTTAATTCATCCTTATGCTTAGAAAACTGTCCATACTTTGAAAAATGGCCACAGGATGACCAAGGTCCAGAAAAGTAAGTATTTAGGTCACGTGTTGTCCAAGGATGGGGTACAGCTCATTGATGCCAAGCTCCAAGATCTGAAACCATGTCCGACATCCTATACCACTAATAAGCTGCACACCTACATGTTGTTTAGTTGAGCGTGACCCCTACTTCCACGGACTACAATAATATATTATCTGTCATATTACAAAACTTCAGCATTAATAACATAGCCAGAGGCGGAGGTTATGGTCTTTCATCCCCAGAAAACATCAAGGTGTATGTGAACTTCAATTTGTCTTTTATGTGACAGATAGACCGGAGCCTTAAAGGACTGGGAGCCATACTTAGCCAAGTTCAAGAGGGTTAGGAGCAGCATTCCAGTTGTGCCTTAAAATGACACTTTCATCAGAAAGGAATATTTCCCTTAAACCCAATATTCCTGAAAAACTATAATTTTTTTGTTTTAGAATTTAGCATTTTTTTTTATTATTTTGGAAATGCTTATCTGCATGTAGTCTCATTACAAATGTTAGATATTCATCACTTGTTCTCTGGGCAGGGATAGATAATGAGTAGACTGTCAGGGGAATGACTAGAGCAATACGTGACAGGATGAGTTAATCTTTTTCTGCACAGAGGGGTTTCCAGCTTATTACACACTTAGAAGGTAGTGCTGATAACACATACTTTTCTCAGGTTCTGATGATAGCACTTCCACCTCTCAGATCATAGTTGGCCTGGTAGAGAACAGTCAAGCAATTATCTCACTGCTGTGCTATCGGACTTCACTAGGAAGTAAAATAGATAAACCAAGAAGACAGTAAATAGAATAACTTTAAAAAATCAGATAGAAAAACAGGCACCAAAAAAAAGTAAAAACAATATGTTAAAAAAGTAAGTTTGATGGTAGTGTTCCTTTAAGGAGAGGGAGAAAAATCCCAGTAACTACAGCACCTTCAAGCTGGAGTTACTGCAGACATTAGTTTACGGACATTCTAGCTGGTACAAAATTCAATATATAGTATGAAATCACGTAAACTATAAAAGAAATGTGAGGTTTGTCTTGATCGACAAAACCAAATCATAATAGGAAGACGCATAAAAATTGGAAAAAGTGAATCCATCCATATACCAGATTAGTCTAATGCAAAAATACACTTAGTAAAACCAGTAGATATGTAAAACTTCACTGAGTTCACTTATACATGAAAAGCAAAGCACCCATACATGATAGCCTCAATATGACTCCAGTGACCGAAAAATGTTACTACAAGTTTTTAGTATTGTACTAACAACAAAATGTCTTTTTAGATGTAATAGTCTGATTTTATGCACAGTTGAAACCAGAAGTTTCCATATGCTATATAAAAAGACCCATCTGCATGTTTTTCTCATTTTCTGACAGGAAATCAGAATAAACCTTCCCCGGTTTAGGTCAATTAGGAACTAAATTAATTTATATTTGCCAAATGCCAGAATAATGAGAGTGAGAAATTTTAAGGCATTTTTATTACTTTCTGCAAAGTCAAAAGTTTCCACCCATTTCATTAGTATTTGGTAGCATTGCCTTAAACTGTAGGACTTGGGTCAAACATTTTGGATCCTTTCACAAGCTTGGTGGGAATTTTGGCCCATTTCTCCTGACAGAACTGGTGTTACTGAGCCATGTTTGAAGGTCGCCTTGCTCACACCTGCCTTTTCAGCTTTGCCCATAATTTTCAAAAAGATTGAGATCAGTCAAAACATTGACTTAGTTATCCTTAAGCCACTTTGTAACCAGGTTGGCAGTAGCTTCAGAGCATTGTCCATTTGGAAGACCCATCTCTGCCCTAGCTTTAACTTCCTGGCTGATGTCTTAAGATGTTGCTTCAGTATTGCCACATAATCGTCTTTCCTCATGATGATATCTATTTTGTGAAGTGCACCAGTCCCTCCTGCAGCAAAACAACCACACAACATAATGCGGTCACCCAGTGCCGGACTGGAGTACCTGGGACTCACCAGAAAAAGCAACTCTTGGGGCTCATTCTGCAGCTATATGTAGA
This sequence comes from Phyllomedusa bahiana, assembly GCA_025379985.1. Lineage (NCBI taxonomy): Eukaryota > Metazoa > Chordata > Amphibia > Anura > Hylidae > Phyllomedusa > Phyllomedusa bahiana. The sequence continues at coordinate 25,650 of JAODAL010048019.1, read as the reverse complement.
ATTAATCAGCAATCTCTTTAAAAGGCCGTTTACACGGCATTACATGCTCACATTCAAGGTATCCATCGGGGTACTGTGAGAAAAGTTACCACAATGTAGCTGCTGCATCCCCATAGAGGTTATTTGAGCAAACTGCGTTCTTCATTGACTAGGTTTGCTCTACTTGCTGGCAGCATATGCTTTCCGAATACACCATTCGCACACTGCACACCTCACATAAACCATTCACACACACTACACATTCTGCATACAACATTCCCACACTGCACACATCCTGCATACACCATTCAACATTTGCCTAACATTAATAAATCATATACTCTTACCAACCCCTAACCGCTTTGAAGCCCTTTCCCGAAAAAAAAATTCTTCTGGATGTATAAGCTAAAATGCTTAACACCCTATGGTCTAGAAAGAAACATAGAATTAGTCCAATAGGGAACCATTAAAAAAGTAAAATATAAATAAATATCAGTGTATCCATATGTACCTGATATCTTTCTAGAACATTTTCCTGTTTCAATTCTTAAAATGCTATACCAAACCACCATTTTTGGCATAAACTGAAAACATCTATAAACGCTAGATAGACATACATATTTTTCCATGTCACTATTTTGACCCATACCACGAAGGCAATGAGTGGTTAGCACTTCTGCTTTTCAGCATAGAGGTCCTGAGTTCAAATCCTTCCAAAAACTAAACATGGATTTTTTTTTCAATGTACATTCCAGATTGATGTTTCTTTTTATTTATTTGTACCGTTTGACTAATTACTACGGTCTTTATAGGACAGGAGTAGAATAAGGGCATGTCCCCACGGCCCCAGTTTGCGGTCGGTTTTTCAGACGGTTTGCGGTTTTGCAAACTGTCTGAATAACCAGCTGCAAACAAACACACCGGGCCGCTATGGAAAATTTTTCGCCTGGCAGTTTTTCAAACTGCCGACCGCCCAAAAAACATTGTGCATGTTCATTTATCCGTCCGGGTTTCGGATGGTTTATGAACATCGCAATGTGAAGGCGGAGGGCTTTTCTCCGGAGATAAGCCGTCCCCCGGCGGCCATGAGGATGGCACTAAAACAGGACAAATACCAGTCGGATAAATCAACATCAAATGTCCACCCACCTCAGTATATCTTCAGCCAATAAAGAACAGCCGAATTATGAGGGAGGTGGGGAAACCTGAACAGAGATTTGGGTCTATAAAACATATGGCCAGTCTCATGTTCTAGGTTCACAGCCTGGGGATCAATGTCTGATTGAGCTGTGTCCCATCTTCATTCATCCATACCTCTTGGATTTGAAAGTCAAGACTTGTAAGTGTAAGGGCTTTCTAAGTTCTCCTTTTGATTTTACAACTGTTTGATACGTATGTCATAGTCATTGTTACTGTATTTTTTCTATGTAAGCACTGTAAACAATTTCGTATTAAAATTAAAGTTAACACGTTAGTTCTTGTCCCTGCACTAATCCATTACCTTGAAGAAGTGTTTTTAACACTGTAGCTGCTGGAAGAGCATTGAGGTAACCCAGTGAGTGTTTTTAAGTGTTTTTTAAATATATTTGCATCAGAGTCCTTCCCTCTGATTTACTTTTCTTTTTGAGTATTGAAGGAAGGTGGTGGCAGCGGATAGTTTTGGGATGCTGGAACTGTCTTGGGGTGTGATTTATGCTTGATTTACCACCTAAGTGAGAGGTGGGCGCAAAGTGGAATAAATCAACTCCATTACAGTGGCCCCCAATCACGTGCTGTTGAGTGGATATGTAACAATGATGAATGGTGAAAATGTTTCATATTTAATTTGAAAGCTTCACACATCAATTTTACTTGGTGGGAAAACTCCTTTAAGTTCGGGACTAGGTTTGCTAGTTGAGAGGCTATGAGTGTTTGAAGGCTTTTACACCATTAGTTGCTCCATTGAAACCTAAATATATTCTAAAGCGCTCAGGGGAAATAAGCTAAGACTCTTGCAGCACTACCTATTGGATGTAGTATTGCTCAATTCACTTCCAACTCACTGAGCCATGCAATGTAAACAGGATAAGAGCCAACCAGACAATTATCTGCATCCAGCCGTTTCAGGGTGTTGTCACTCAGCAGTGCAAAGTAGAATAGATAAACCGTAAATGTTCCGGAGGTCTATAAGGCAAGTAAATCCTCACACCGACTGATTTATTGGTGGCTCTCCCCAAGGAGAGATTTTTTTCTTCCTTCTAAGCCACTCTTGCCTCTCACCCAGCCCACCAGTAAGTTCTTCACTGCACTGACGAGGGGCAAACAGCTGTCTGCAGATGAACTTAACTGGTTTGGCTCAAATCCCTTTCACATTGCTAGGCTCCTGCGAGCTACATGTGAATTGAGGATAACTACATCCAATAGAATGCGCTCCTCAGCTCTTTTCCCATAAGCCTTTGCTTTATGAAAAACACTCACTGAGGTCTGAAAGGCAAGTAAATCCTCCCATCGACCAATTTATTGGTAGCTCTCCCCAAGGAGAGATTTTATTCTACAAAGCCAAATAGCTCTTTCTCAACTCCATAGGATCAATACGGCAATATCTTAACATCTAAAGAATAAAAAAACACATATGTTCTGAAAGCCATCATTTATTATTAAATAGTGAAATGTCTTTTTACTTGAAATACTCTATGTATGTACATGGTTCATATATCACAGTGTTACTTAGATTTTATTTCTATTGGATACGTGCCATTGCAAAACTTTGGATGGGCTCTTTATTATTCAAAAGAGAGCAGAGCCCAACCCATTAACTATAGCATTTAATTTAATGATTTGCAGAAGTTAACCCCCAGGGAAGAGTAAACCTTTACCAACTGGGACCCCATCTAGATGGGCAGAGGCAGAACACAGTCATTGTGGTCTTTAGTAATGTTTATGAGGTCTCCCTCACGTGACCCTCAGGTTTTTACTTTTTAATGACAAAAACCTGAGGTACATCCGTTACATACTATGAAAAAGAGAAAAATATCCAGCAAGACATGCGATTACTAAGGGCTGTTGCATCAAAGTCTGAAACGCGTAAGCGATAACACTGTCTTGTATAGATCTGGATGCTTTGATTTTATTTTGTATTTTTCTAAAATAAATCACTTATCATTTTTAAGGGAATGCTGGGTATTTTTCTCTTTCTGATTATGTATGGTGGACGCTCCACATTGTATCCCTGCTGCAAAAGGACTGGTGAGCTGGTTTATTGTTCTATCCCTTAAGTACTGAAACTAGTGAAATATTAGAAATGTAAAGAAGTGAAATGTTACAGACAAAATGTTACAAAATGCCAATCAGATTTATATTTAACAAAATTTACTTATTTGGTAAAAGAATATTTCTATATAAAAGCACATTATCTGATTCTCAGGTAAGCTCTTAAGAAATATTTACTTTGTCCGTCTACTTGCTTGGAGTCATGGCAATGGCATAGATACATTAATCCATCAAGCACCGGGCCTGAAAAGGCGTTGATGACCAGCTACATTTTTTTGATTTTGCCTCTGTGTTTCAATAGTTATAACTTTTTTAAATAAAACAGTTGTATGAGGTCTTGTTTTATGCATGAGGAGTTGTATTTTATTTTAAAGTGTTTTTCTGCATTTGTTTTTTAAAATTATTTCACACTAAATAACATGTTAGAGTAATTCTACAGGTTATTACGGTCATGCGGATACCTAATATGTGTAGGTTTGGTTTTTTTTCTGAAATGTATACACAATAATTTTTTTATTTTTATACTAGTTTGTTTTTTTCCCCACAGTATTTTTTTTTTACTGTTATTTTACTCCCAGTGAGGGATAACTATTGTACACTTGTTGAACACTTAGTAATGTATTAGCATACTCCTGTATGCTAATACATTACTTAATGTATTAGCATACTCCTGTATGCTAATACATTACACTGTAATGTATTACAGTATGACATTGTGCTATCAGTATGACACAGGCTGCTATCAGAAAAGCACACTTACTCTACAGACAGTACTGGGGCTACTCTAGGTCCCTAGAGTTGACTGTGAAGACATTTTCTAGCCTCCATTAGGCACTGGGAATCCCGCTGACCCGAGGGTAAGGGAATGCTCTTTGATTATACCTCGGTCAGGGATTATGGCTATCAAAAAGTTTACGATGGGGATTGGAGGCTTCCTCGGGTCCCTGCCGTTCACAGAAACTACACTAGGAACGCTGTTAAAGGACATCAAAACTGACTGTGGCTGAGGCAATTCCTTTATACCCTGACATTGTTAGAGATGTTGCCCCCTGTGGTCACTGCTTTTCCCCCAACCCAAGTTAGTGTAGAGAGGCCATTCTCTAGCCTGGAAATAATGAGATCAGATGTGAGGGCATGTATGCAAGATCTGATGGAGGCAATACTATTTCTCAGAACAAATTCAGAGACTCCACAAATGTCATATCCAATAAATTTATTTTACACAGACAAGCAAAATGGTAACATTGTTTTGAATGTGTGACTTTCAGGCTCCATATCTCACCATCCACTACAGCTTTGTAATGAGGCTACAGCATCATTTTATAGACAATCATCTTACCTATCTTATACATAAAGTTGACTTGCAAGTATTTAGCATCTGCTTAGTACTGCAGATTCTTTCCTGCAACTGCATTGTTACTGTTTTGCTCCTAAAAATCAAAATGTTAATTTTTATTATTTTGTTAGTATTTGGGAAATCCACCTTTGGTTTTCAATACTGCCTGAATCCTTCTGGGCTCTGGATCAGATTCAAGCATATCTTGACCAAAATCTGATCCCAGATCTCTTCTACCCATTCCCAATGTTGGTGCAGACTGGACTTGGATACAAATATAACTTTTTCTTTAACTCTACCCACTAGTGTTCATAAGATCAAAACATTTGTTACCCTTTTGCTTGTTAGTGTCTGTTCTACCTAAATAGCTTGATTATTGTATCATAAGGTCATCTACAGCCCAATGCTACCATTTTACTACAGTAAAGTTATCATGTGCCATGCATGAGGGAGTCAGGAGTCGGAGTCAGAGGTTTGGGAAATTGAGGAGTCGAGGATTTGGCTTGCCGACTCCACAGCCCTGCTCACTACATTGATTCATCCTACCTCAGTCCTGTTTTCTCAGTTTCACTTTTGAATTTAGGGGTGGGTTTACTGGCTTCTCCTTGCCTGTAGTGACGAGCTGCAGCAGACAACAGGTCTGTAGCTATAGCAACCAGCGCTGGCAGCCTATCGGGAAAGATAGGCTGTAGCTATAGTAACCTGAGGAGCTGATGCAGCCCATACAAGAGGGGATATCTAAGAATAGGTAGGACACTGTTAATGGACATATATTAGAAAGTGAGGTGATTTTGTAAGAACTTTAAATAAAAAGCAGCAATCCCTGTAGTAAGACAACCGCTTTAACTATAGCTCCAGTGCTAGCACAGCTGAGGGCCACAAACCCCCCCCCCTGTCTCCAGAGATGTCTTTTGGCATTGCTGCAGACAGAAGACACACACTGCCAGCCATCAAAAGGCAGTGGGCAGTCATAAGGAGTTAAATCACTGACCAAAATATCTAAATTTATCATGGTTTATACAGCTCATTGCATACAGTCCTACCGTCCACTTCATCATTCCCCAGCAAAACATATTTTCTTTATGCCAAAGGTCTTTGAAAATAAATGCAAAATAATACAAGATAATGTTACTGCTGAATAGAAAATGGTTGAATGTTAAGCAAAGCACCTTAGTGAATGAGCATGAATTGGAAATTGTATACATTTCTTTATCATGTTGTGCTATACCTTTCTTCTGCTTTCTCCTGTGTGACATGTGACTTTGCCTTGACTGTAACGTGTATTTTTTTATATACAATTTCTCAATAAAAATAGTTTTTAAAAAAATGGCTACGATCTTGTGTGAGATTTTTGATGCCTAGTAAAATATGATTTAGAGGTAAAACATTTGCCACATTCTGAACATGAAAATAGGGTCTCCCCTGTGTGAGTTCTTTGATGGTAAATAAAACATGACTTCCGAGTAAAACATTTCCCACAATCTGAACACGGTAATGGCTTCTCCTCTGTGTCAACTGATCGGTGCTTGTCGAGACTTGCCTTCTGAGAGAAACGTTTGCCACATTCTGAACATGGAAATGGCTTCTCCCCTGTGTGAGTTCTGTAATGTTTAACAACATCTGATTTCCGACTGAAACATCTGCCACATTCTGAACATGAAAATGGCTGCTCCCCTGTGTGACAGCGTTGATGTTGAACGAGATAGGATTGCACAGCAAAGCATCTACCACATTCTGAACATGGAAAAGGTTTCTCCCCTCTGTGAGTTCTTTGATGTTTAATAAGACTTGATTTCACAGCAAAACATTTGTCACATTCTGAACAGGAAAATGGCTTCTCCCCTGTATGAGTTTTTTGATGTTGAACAAGATTGGATTTCACAGCAAAACATTTGTCACATTCTGAACATGAAAATGGCTTCTCCCCTGTGTGGGTTTTTTGATGTACACAAAGACTAGATTTCTGAGTAAAACATTTGCCACATTCTAAACACAAAAATGGCTTCTCTCCCTTGTGAGTTCTTTGATGTTTAACGAGACTTGATTTTACAGCAAAACATTTACCACATTCTGGGCACGAATGTGGCATCTCTCCAGTATGAGTTCTTTGATGTCGAACAAGAAGCAATTTCGCTCTAAAACATTTCCCACATACTGAACATGAAAAGGGCTTCTCTCCTGTGTGAATTCGTCGATGTTGATCGAGAGTTGATTTACGAGGAAAACTCTTACCACATATTAAACATGAAAACGGTTTCTCCCCCGTATGAGTTCTTCGATGGTCAACAAGATGAGATTTCTGAGTAAAACATTTGCTACAGTCTGAACATGAATATGGCATCTCTCCACTGTGAGTTCTTTGATGTCGGACCAGAAGTAATTTCGCTCTAAAACATTTCCCACATACTGTGCAAGAAAATGGTTTCTCTCCTGTGTGAATACGTTGATGTTGATCAAAACTTGATTTACAAGTAAAATTCCTACCACATGTTGAACATGAAAATGGCAATTCTCCTGTGTGAGTTCTTTGATGCTGAACAAGAAGTAATTTCGCCCTAAAACAGTCCCCACATACCGGGCATGAAAATGGCTTCTCTCCTGTGTGAATTCGTCGATGTTGATCAAGAGTTGATTTACGAGTAAAACTCTTACTGCATGTTGAACATGAAAATGGCTTCTTCCCCATGTGACCTCTTTGATGTTCAAGAAGTCTTCTGTGACTTTTCTTTTGCTTAAAAGTCTGCGATGAATAAAAAGACAGGATCTGCCTAAAAGGATCGGATGACAGATCTTTCAGGTGAAGGGCTGAGGGGATATCTGGGATGATGGCATGGTCTTCATACGCATCTTGAAAGCCACCACTATCATGTGCTTTAAAATTTGAAGATATCATATATCCGTCTGAGCTCCTGCTACAGTTATCTGCAGTAATAGAATAAAATGGTTATTATTTTCTAATAATATAACAAAAATTGTTATCCTATTACATTTTCATAAAGAACTGTCCATACAAATTGTGGGCAAAAAAAGAAGAAAAAAGGAAAACACCATTAAACTAAATGCACATCCAGAAATGTAATATATATATTAGGCCAATCACTTTAAAAGCGTCCGATAGCCAGGTACAATTTTTATTGTGACAAGATATCTAACTGTATCCAATAAATAATTGCATCTGTCTACGTGAATTTAATGGATGTTTACTGCTCTGGAGATGGATTTGGGAGGTGGGCTGGTTGTGTTTTGGGGATAAAAGTTGAAATTTGGTCTTACAATGACATATACTGTACTCTGTTTGTACTACTTTATATCTGACCAATAAAAAGTTTATGGTTAAAAAAAAAGCTTTAAAAGAGCTATTGATGCCCATCAGAACTGAACCACCTCCTTGTTTATACACAATGATGGATCCTCAACATTACATCCAAAAATAACCTGACTGTCATACCGGAAAAAGCATATTTAATGGGAATACGTGCTGTGTGATATTCAGGTTACTTTGTTTTATATAGCTTGGTTGCCAATAAACAGATTTTTAATCTTTTCACTCTATATAGCATTGTTTAATATAGGGCACCATAGCGTTTTAGAGATTTTAACCCTCAGTTGGCCTATAAGTCTCCTACATTTAAAATTCTCTACCACAAACGGGAATATATTGAGCAATTTCTGTTGTAACCTGAGAAGTCCTGGACTAGTAGCTTATCTGAGGAGGAGCAATAGCAGCATAGCCATGGAGGATAGTAATACTAAACTATAAAAAGTGTTGTGATTCTGGAGTATAACACTTTCAGGTGAGTGGAGCCATACTTTGAAACCCAATATATATATTTATCCATACAGATCACACTAGGTGTGCACTTTGAGTGTTTTTTATATTTAATAGCATTTCTATGTAAGACTTTAAACCCTATCATGAGGACATGTGGTCATTCAATTTCTCTCTACCAAAATATCCATGCTCATCATGGGCGATTTTAACAGCCTCATTAATGACCTCATATTTTCTTCCACCTCTCAGTTTCTTTCACTAACCCTTTCCCTTGGCCTCTCGCAATTTACAGATTCTCCCACAAACAAGGACGGGAACTCTTGGTCTGGTCTTCTCTCATCTCTACTCAATTTCTAACCTTACTAATTCTCCTTATGCGTTTTCTGATCATAACCTTATCGCCTTCGCTATCACTAATTCTCAGCCCTTTCTGTACGCATCTACCCGTCAGACACCAGCAGCCTTGGTACACACCTCAAACTTGCTTTCTGCACCAATGTTCTGGGTGTGCTAAATGTCTGTGAAGAAAGTCAAAGCTGTATACAGACTTTCTCCATCATAAATTTTTGCTTAGGACGTTCTGTGCTAAACAAGAATAATTCACCTCCCTCATCTCAACATTACACAACAACCCAAAACGACTGTTTGACACATTCCACTCTCTCCTCAGTGACCTGACCTCTTTGCTGAACACCTGGCCACCTACTTTAAAGAGAAAAATTGACAATATATATGGTAAAACATATTTCAATCCACAAGCAGCACCCATCCTGTACTCTTCCACATGTCCTTTAGTCTGCTCTCAGCTCTTGACCTGATGACAGGAGAAGAAGTATTCAAGATTCTCATCTGTTCACCCCACTTTATGCTCTAGTAACCCCATTCCCTCCCACCTCATCCGGTCCCTCTCCCAGCTATGATTTCTCAACTAAGTTCAATGTTGAACCCCTCTCTCTTCACTGGTATCTTTCCATCCTCTTTTAAACACCCCATTATAACCCATTTACTAAAAAAGCACACTCTTAACGAGTCCTGCACTGCTTATTATCGACCAGTCTCTAACCTGCCCTTCATCTCTAAACTCCTAGAACACTTGGTTTACTCTCGCCTAATCCGCTATCTCTCTGCTTACTCTCTTCTCGAACCTTTGCAATCAGGTTTCTGCTCTTTACAATCCACAAAAATTGCTTTAGCTAAGGTTTCAAATAGTCTTCTGATGGCTAAATCTCAGAGCAACTACTCATTGTTGCTTCTTTTGGATCTCTCTGCAGCTTTTGACACTGTAGATTACCAACTTCTCCTCAGCATGATCAGTGCCATTGGCCTCCAGGACACCGCTCTCTCGGTTCTCATCCTACCTCTCTATCACTCCTTTAGTGTCTCATTTTCAATTTCTACCTCCTGTCCTCTCTGTCTTCCGGTTGAGGTTCTTCAGGGATCAGCTCTAGGTATTTTCCTCTTTTCACTCTACACAGCCCCTATTGGACAAACCATCAGCAGATTTAGCTTTCAGTACCATCTCTATGCTGATGACACTCAATTATACAACTCAAGAACATCTCCAGATCCGCTGTTTTCTTACTGTAAAAAGAACTAAAACTCTCATTGTGGCTCTTATTCTCTCTTATCTTGACTATTGTTACTCTTTGCTTATTGGTCTCCCTTTCTGCAAACTCTCCTCTCTCCAGTCTGTCCTGAATGCACCAGCCAGACTCATCTTTCTTTACAGCTGCTATACTGATGCCTCTACCCTGTGTCAGTCACTGCACTGGTTGCCCATTTAGAACAGAATACAACTTAAACTGTTCTTAGGCAGGATATCATCATGTATTAAAAGAGGCATGGACTTGTGGGACAAGGAAGTAATATTACCACTCTAAAACTTTAGGTGGCCTCATCTGGAATATGTGATTCAGTTCTGGACACTCCCTCGATTGAGAGAAGAAAAAAAAAAAGTTCTTTCTCCAGGTGTGACACACCTTCTTTACCACAACTAAGAATCTATGGAACATCCAGCCTGAGGAGGCACTGGTCACAATTGGAACAGGTGAGGGCTTAAAAAAAATCATCACACAATTATTTGCAACAAACTTATAGTAAAGGGGTTTTACAATAAAGGCATTTCATGTCCTGCATATCCTCTCTTCAGCTTTCAGTGTGCTCAAAAGGGGCATGTATAATTTGTTTGCACTGCATAGCATTTGACCCAGCAGGCTTGACATCACCATGCCTTTCCCCACTGTGTGCTTATTCTTGTCAAACAAAGGTCTGTTTCTGTAAAGTGAAGTAACCTACACTATAAGGCTATGTTCACACGGCTTAAAATGGGTCATATTTCGGTCCGTAATTACGCGCCGAAGTGCGCCAATTACGGGCCGAAAACGGCCCATTCATTACGGTAATTCACAGTTCTCATAGAGAACTATGGATTACGTCTCCTCTCCCAGCCCGGCGAATCCGCCGGGCGGGGAGATAATTGACATGTGAATTACTAGCGGCGTATACGCGCCGCTGGCAATTCAAGTCAATGGGCCGGCGAAGTGCCGGCCCCCCGCTCACTCCCCCGCTCCCGCCCCCGTCCACACGGCGTAATTGCGGGGCGTAATTACGTCCCGCAATTAAGCCGTGTGAACATAGCCTAAGATCTATGAGTAACTACAATGTAACATTAGTTAAAACTTCTGCTTTCCAGCATAGGGGCCCTAGGTTCATACCCCTACAGGAACAAAACATGGATTATTTTTTCTCTCAATGCATATAACCGATTAAGGTTCCTTTTTCTTGGGGTGGAGGGAGAGGGGATGAAAAAATGCCAATAGACAAAAACCAAAACAACCCCCCCCAAAAAAAACCAAGCAGCATGGCGATAACTTAACTGCACTATTTGACTAATTATTGATAAGTACAAAGGTCAGAAGTAGAATGACAGCACCTGGGGTTGATTACTCGCTCAACAGCGATTACTAGGCAAGGAATAGACTGACAGTAGCTGCCTGAGTGGAGAGGTGATGTCTGAGCATGTGCGGCCAGGACTCAGGAGCTCTATTCTCTGGTGGTATACCCTGGGGGCAAGCTGTACGCTATGGATCAATAAGGTAGCAGCTAATACAAAACGGTACAGAATTTTTAAAAATGATGAATGGTGAAAATGTTTCTTATTTAATTTGCAAGCTTCTCACATCAATTTTACTTGGTGGGAAAACCCCTTTAACACTTATGTAGACATAAGAAATGTATCCAGTCTGACAGCCATTTGCTATCAGGAGTGAAACATTTCTTTTCAGGGCAGTTGTTACTGCTTTATAGGTTACATATTTCTGGATCAATATGAGGAAGTTATTTACCTACAGTATACGCCTCCCTTTCATTCAAATTTCCTCAAGTAGGATATTTAACAACATTTCTTATTTTTGTTTATAATAATAATTTTTGGCATGTTGTTTCAATTGAAGGTAGACTTTAAAAGACATGTATAATAAGTCATATACAGGTAGTCCCTGGGTTACAAACGGGATAGGGACTGTAGGTTTGTTCTTAAGTTGAATTTGTATGCAAGTCGGAACAGATGTATTTATTACATGTAATTCCAGCAAAAAAAATTTTTTTTTAGTTTTGGATCATGCAGGGAAGGGTTTTACATTTGTTTTGCTGTCTGTGCCCTTTTTTAGAAGATTTCACCTAACGTTCTATATCTCATGTGCAGCTGTGGCATGCTGGCACTTGGTTATCATGGGGCGTGACTCAGTATTGAATGTCAGCCACGCCCCATAAGTCTCCGTTTGTAATTAGGGGACGTATGTAAGTCGGAACGATGTAAGTCGGGGACTGCCTGTTTATTACCTAAAGATGTGAGCAGTTGCTGATCCTCCATCTTGACGTCCTTGTACAGATCCTTGTGTTCTTCTAAATACTCCAACTCCTCCATGGAGAAATACACAGCAACATCTTGACACCTTATAGACACCTAACACACACAGAGATACAGTTATTACCAAGACCCCTCCAGTGGTGTTACTGCATAATATCCCAGCATTCCCAGCAGCCTCACCTCTCCAGTCAGCAGCGCAATGATCTTGTTAATATGTTCTAGAATCTTCTGCTCGTTGATTTCCTTGTATGTCATGGGCGGGAGCACCATAATGGAGTTCATAGTTGTTCCCAAACCATTAAGAACAGGACCCAGAGAGCAATCACCTGCAGTCTTCTTCACTACTGTGTATTCCTGTTTATGGGGAAACACAATGAAAAATGGCACAACAAATATCGCTACATATATTTATACTGCCCCCACCTCTCCAGTCGTATCATCTGTAATTACAATAGAGAATGATGTAATGTAGCATCATGGGAATCTCTCCCCTCTCCAGTCATATCATCTGTTATTACCATGAATAAGAATGATGTAATGTGACATCATCAAAGCCCCCTCCCCTCTCCAGTCATATCATCTGTTATTACCATAGATAGGAATGATAGTAATTGACATCTGGAGCCCCCTCCCCTCTCCAGTCATATCATATTAACATAGATAATAATGATGTAATATGACATCATCAGAGCCCCCTCTCCTCTCCAGTCATATCATATGTGTTATTACCATAGATAAGAATGATGTAATGTGACATCAGAGCCCCCTCCCCTCTTCAGTCATATCATCTGTTATTACCATAGATAAGAATGATGTAATGTGACATCGTCAGAACCCCCTCCCCTATCCAGTCATATCATTTTATTACCATAGATAATAATGATGTAATGTGACATCATCAGAGCTCCTTCCCCTCTCCAGTAATATCATGTTATTACCATGGATAATAATGATGTAATGTTACATCATCAGAGCCCCCTCCCCTGTCCAATCATAACATCTTATGACCATAGATAAGAATGATGTAATGTGACATCGTCAGAACCCCCTCCCCTATCCAGTCATATCAATTTTATTACATAGATAATAATAAATGTAATGTGACATCAACAAGCCCCCCTCCCCTCTCCAGTCATATCATGTTATTATCATAGATAATAATGATGTAATGTGACATCATCAGAGCCCCCTCCCCTCTCCAGTGATATCATGTTATAACCATAGATAACAATGATGTAATGTGACATCATCAGAGCCCCCTCCCCTCTCCAGTCATATCATTGTTATTAACCATAGATAACAATGATGTAATGTGACATCATGAGAGCCCCCTCCCCTCTTCAGTCATATCATCTGTTATTATCATAGATAAGAATGATGTAATGTGACATCATCAAAGCCCCCTCCCCAGTCATATCATCTGTTATTACTATAGATAAGAATGATGTAATGTGACATCATCAGAGCCCCCTAACCTCTCCAGTCATATCATGTATTATTACCATTGTGAGGAATATGACAAAAGTCATCCCCCAGTTCTTGTAGCTTCACCTAAATTCACTCTGTCACAGTGCAGGATGCAGAACTTCACCTAAACTCCCCCACTGCTCAACACATGTCACCGAGGAAGGACCAGGCTTGTAACTAACGAAGAACTGGTGGCAGTCTAGCAGAGTTCTGTTTCACCGGTGCGCATAAACAGATCTCTCCCAACCATTCAGGGTTGTGAACGAGTGGAGTATCCTCTTGCACTCCATGGATCTTCCTGTAGCCGTGTCGACAGGGGTTAACTGTGAAATCATATCCGGCTGACCATGCATGCCCCTTGGGGAGCGTAACGTCATGAATACACCCCAAGTCAGGAAATCGACCCGCAAGTGGGCACAGCTCTTCTGACAACCATAGATAAGAATGATGACATCATCAGAGCCCCCTCCCCTCTCCAGTCATATCATCTGTTATTACCATAGATAAGAATAATGTAATGTGACATAATCAGAATCTCTTACCTCTCCAGTAAGCTGATAGATTATCTCTAGGGTAAGATTTAATATACTCTCTGCCATCTTGTCCTTGTCTATATTCATCCTTGATGAGTCAACCGGGAAAATTATCTTACCAAAAGAGAATCCTGTATTAAAGAAACCTGGGGGGAAAAAAAAGATGAATCAATGTACAGACTACACAAAATACCATGTAAAAATTTTTGGGCGATAAGGAGAAACATTTGAGGGGATATTACAGTGTTCTCTTCCTTTGATGGAATGGAAAATGAGTTGAATATCTTGAATAAAAAAACTCCTCTATCTTTTAGGTCAAAGCAATGTCAAAGACTATTGTGGACAGCACTGGTCAGTCAAAAGCTGGTCAGCACAGATTTTGTGTTTTGACTGTTTGGGGAGGTGGCTAGTCCCCAGCTTGGTTTATGCACTCCACCCGCCTACACAGGCTTTTAATTCAGATCAGGTTTGAAGTTGGAGCCTTCTGACCCTAAAGTGTGCAGGTCTGAGCGGACACCAAGAGAGGTAGCATGTAGCGTGGGTTCCCACCACTTGAAATTTGGGTCACCTTGCCACAGTAGGTGGGCTTTTACAGTTTTGATCAAAGATGTACACTAGGAACCGCAAGTTTTTTCATATATTTCATAGTAGCAGAAATGCTTTTCCCCAAATTTTTTATGTTCTCTTTGACCGTTTTTTAGTGCCTTAGAGTCCTGCTGATGTTGTATTGTTTTTGCATAGCTTTTGGTTGCCACAACAGTGTGCACCTATACATTTATTTTTCAAAATGGATGTGCTGACCAGATTTTGTTTTTATATGATGTATATACTGGCATCAACACTGGAACCAATGTTTTTGTTTCACAATGTAGCCAGACTGAAGGAGACACTGGAGCATTCTGACTTAAAGGGGTTAACCGGGAGTACTGACTGTTTTCCTGCTATATATCCCCAACGCTTACCTATGGAGTGTAGGACACTGGTCATTCTTACGTGAAGTACTGCATATAGTGACCCAATGACATCTAAGACAGATCCGTTCCATTCTGTTTAATTCTTTAGATGCTGCAGTGATCTCGGATGTGGCGTCTAAATGAATGAGAAACAGTGCTGTGCACCTTTCCTCACTTTGATCTGGACCCTTGCGGTTAAATCGCAGAATGCTGATACGTTACCAAGGAGGCTGGAAGTGTTGTAAAAGCTTCTATCACTGCCATATCTGCGATTCTATTACTTGTGAAAGTGATAGAACCAGCATCTTTTAACACCCTTCTGCATAGAAGGGTTTACCGACGATCGTGTCCCCCCTGGTCAAGTACCCCAGGGTGACTTAATGTGATTGTAAAAAAGCAAAAATGTTTAGAAATATAAAAGTTTATAAAAAATATTAAAAGTTCAAATCAGCCCACATTTGCCATTATCCTAATAAAAAAAAAAGTTGCACAATTGATATTTTTGGGTCTGTAAAAGTGTGATCTATTAAAATATAATTTATCCCATATGCTGAATGCTGCAAAAATAAATAAAAATCCAAAAGGGCAAGACTGCAGATTTTTGGTCACTTCATGTTCCCTAAAAATTGGTATTAAAAGTGATTACAAACATTTCATCTATCCAAAAATGGTACCAATTAAAACTACACTTCAGCGAGCAAAAACTGCACCCTCACTCAGGTCCATAGGAGCAAAAAAAAATAAAAAATTATTGGTCACACAAAAAAGCACTGCAGCGCAAATTTAAGAAACTGAAAATGTTTGCATTTTTTACGGCACTTGATATTGCTGAAATCGTATCAACCTGCAGAATCAACACACATCATTTATACCGAAAAGTGAACGCCATAAAAATAAACCTCCCGCAAACATGCCGCACGTACGTTTTATCCACATACTACCCCACTTATAATTTTTTTGTGGTTTCCCAATATATTTTATGGTACGGTGAATGACACCATTAGAAAGTACATATTCTTCCGCAAAATAAAAGCCCTCATATGTCTATGTAGATAGAAAAATAAAAAGTTATGGCTCTTGGAAGCCAGGGAGGAAAAAACAAAAACACAAGAGCCAAATTATTACGACCGGCTTTCATGAAGGGGTTCAATGCCAGGAAAAAAAAAAAAAAAAAAATCGATGGTAATTACAATTAGCAGAAACAAACCTATTGAATCTAATAAAGTAACACATATTTATTGGGGATGGGAAAAAAAAAATACATTGATAAATCATAGCAAAACGCTGAATTGTTTCATCCCTCCCCATGCCTCCAAAAAAGCAAAAAAAAGTTAAAGGGGTTCTACAACGAAGGGAAAAGATGGCTGAAAGTCGCAGTGCAGGCCGGAGAGCCGGCCGCGCTTGCGCAGTTACTCCCCAGTCTGTTCTATCGGAATTCCGAGTACAGGAACGGAATGTCGCTTGTTTTTGGAACTCCCATACAACAGAATGGAAGTGAATGGTGCGGCCCTGAGGCCTCAGTGTCTTTTGTATAGAATAAAAAATCGATGGTAATTACAATTAGCAGAAACAAACCTATTGAATCATAATATAAAGGTAACACATTATTTATGTGGCATGGTAAAAAAAAAATACATTTGATACAAAATCAATAGCAAAACTGCTGAATTGTTTCCATCCCTCCCCATGCCTCCAAAAAAGCAAAAAAAGTTAAAGGGGTTCTACAATGAAGGGAAAAGATGGCTGAAAGTCAGCCAATCCAGAAACCATGACCTGTTGGTGGGTCTTGAGGACTGGAGTTGAGAAACACTGCTTTAATGACTATTATGTGAAATAATTGGGCTATGACTGATTGATCGCTGTCTAAGTAACATATCGATCTGTAATTACCAGCCACAGCGCATGACGCACATAAACATAAGACCCAAACCAGTCCTGTCCTAAAGGAACTAGAACTAAGCCAGTCTGGACACACACATACCTCCACCTGCAGAACTGGACAGCAGCCGTGTGACTGCTGGACGCCAGGACTGTGATGATGTACATGGAGGGGCGATCAGTGACTGCTGTGTGCTGCAGGACTGTGATGATGTCACATGGAGGGGACGAGTCATGTGACTGCTGTGTACTGCCAGGACCTGTGGTGATGTTACATGGAGGGGAGGAGTCATGTGACTGCTGTGTACTGCCAGGACCTGTGATGATGTCACATAGAGGCGACGAGTCATGTGACTACTGTGTGCTTCCAGGAACTGTGGGAGGAGTCATGGGAATGCTGTGTACTCCCAGGACCTGTGAGGATGAACCAATCTCCCCATTAACCCCTTAGGCTATGTTCACACGATGTACTGCAGCACGTACAGTACGCCGCGATACATCATGTGTTTCGGGAGCCCGCTGTCCCCAATGACATTCATTACTCGTGTCGCGTATTCGCCGCAAGTAATTGACATGTCACTTATTTCCCAGCGCGTACAATACGATCGTATTGTACGAGCGGAGAGAGGAAGCGTAATCTATAGTTCTCTATCAGATCGCTTCTCGGCCTCTTGGCTAAGATCAAGTGTAGTATCTGTTCTTTTCAGTCTCTTGGCGGTTTAGGGCCCGCTATAGGATGGCTGTGTCGGGCAGAG
This sequence comes from Phyllomedusa bahiana, assembly GCA_025379985.1. Lineage (NCBI taxonomy): Eukaryota > Metazoa > Chordata > Amphibia > Anura > Hylidae > Phyllomedusa > Phyllomedusa bahiana. Next base: position 7,860 of record JAODAL010048019.1, on the reverse strand, counting down.
AAACCACATGGGGGTAGGGAGGGGGTGTACGCTTTGCTTGAAAGATAGCCAGCGTAGGTGACCCCCCCCCCCAGGATCGAAGCCATTTTGGGTTTTTGAGGGGACTATGAAGCCCTAATTTGTGATTTTGCCCAGGATTGACGACCTGGGGTGCCTTAATCACTGGGTATGGGACCCACTTGAGTTTCGGCCATTTGCACGGCACTTTAACTTTCACTGTCCTAAAACACACGTCCTTATTCCCCGGCCTTCTGGCTAGGAAGTTAGGGAAATTTTTATTTTTTCCGGCCGGATGTCCGGGCAGTATCCCCTGCACACATTCACTTTATTTTTTTTTCACGTCACGTGTGTTCCGTTTTGTCACTATTTGTTGTTTTGGGAGGAGGTACCCTTTTGGGACCCCCCCCAGGTCTAGGGGGAGAATGTGTGGCCATCAGGTTCCTTTCTCCCCTGCAACCCCGGCACTCTTCGGAGTTGGCCACCAGGTGAGCACTTGGTCGAAGTTTGGTGTGGAGGCCATTCTGACGCCAATGTGCAAGCTTGAGGTTCGATCTTTCTTCGGCAGTAGGACCGCCTGCCACTCTTCGGAGTCGGCAACTCTTGGATGCGCTTGGTTGAGGTTTGGTGTGGCAGGCCATTCTGATGCCAAGTTCGTAGGTCCGATCTGCTTCGGCAGTAGGACCGTTTGTGCGACCCCATGCGGATGCCTTCTGGCTCGGTGGGGAAGCATTTTGTTCCCTCTCTGCTTCGGCAGAAGGGAATATGTACCGTGTGTCCCCGTGCAGGTGCCTTCTGGCCCCGGGAGGGATACTCTTCTGTTCCAGGTATATGGGGGACCCTTACTTTTTAGTATGGGTCTGCGATAGACCGTATTTCCCGATGCACTGGTTTTTGTGTTGGCACTCGTGTTGCACTTTTTTTTGTGCATTTTGGTGTTAGTTGCACGTTCTTAGGGCTTCAAAAGAAAAGAAAAAATCAGAACTATGGATTACCTAGTTACCGTACTTAGACATTTTACAGTAGAAATATGTTCATAGATAATAGTGTACCATTGCATGCTGGTATTGATATAGATTAGCATGGGATTTACATAAGTCCCTAGTGGTAGAAATATTGTATTGCATTGAATTGTATGTATGCTTTATTGTGTGAATGTAATTTATTCCCGAGCTGCGTCTCGTGGCTAGGATGTGTGTATGTACTAGACGATTTAGTTGCAAATAAACTTTATTCAATCAAAAAAAATCAGACCTATGGATTACCGTAATTTTGGCACGCTCTCGCTCGTATTAGAGCACAAATACGTGGCGAAATGCACGCCGAAATTTGCCGTGTGAACATAGCCTTAAGCCGAACACCTGAAAAGTACTTAATGACCAGAACATTTTTGTAGTTTTTGCTTCCTTGCGTTTCAACAGTCGTAACTTTTTTAGTTTTCCAATGACGCAGTTGAATGAGGCCTCGTTTTTATTCTGGACAACTTGTACTTTTTGGGGGAATATCTTAAGTTCACTTATAGATTATTGCAGAATTTTTGTTTCACACTTAATAACTTGTTAAATGAATCCAACACATTATTACAGTCGTGTGGATACCTAGTATGTTTAGCGTTTTTTTGTGTGTGTGTTTTTATTAAATATTTTTATTTTATTATTTATATAAAAAAAATTTCCTACACTTTTTTATGTTTTTTACTTTTTTTTTTTTTTTTTTAAATCCCATGAAGGGATAATTGTTTTACATTTTTTTTTACACTTTGTAATGTATCAGCATATTCATATATGCTAATACATTATAATCTGTATCAGTTAGACACAGGCAGCCCTGAGGCTACTCTAGGTCCCCAGGGCTGACTGTGCAGCCATTCCCCGGGCTCTGCTGGGTCACTGGGAGTCCTGATCACCAGACAGAGCAGGGGAAAGCCCTTTCATTATGCAGCGTCACTGTCCACGGCAATCAAAGGTTTAGGTGCTGGGTGCGGAGGTTTCTCCTGCTCCCTGGTGCTTGCAGAGGCTGCACTGGGAACAGGGCTATGAAGCACAGCTCTGTTCTCTGCGCAGCTGCGGCGCCAAGAGCCGCAAACCTGGATGTCTGCAGAGACGCCAAAAGACCACAGGCGTTAAGGGGTTAAGGGACCACAGTCGTTAAGGGGTTAAGTACCAAGTGATTTTTTTTCCATAACTTTTTTTTTAATAAGAGCTCTTTTTTTTTCAAGATAAGTTTAATTTTTTAACGCGACCATTTTGGTTTACATAAAACGTATTAACTTTTATTAAACAGGTTTTCCCACAATGAACTTTGATGGCATATCGCTAGGATAGTCTAATGGAGGCTTTCATAGCTGCCATACTAACATTTCTATTACTCCCTGCCCCAGGCAGGAAGCATTAAAGGGGTTTTACCACAATAGACAATGATGGCATATATCATTGGATATGCCATCAGTGTTTGATAGGCGTGGATCCCACATCTAGGACCCACATCTATCTCGGGAACAAGCCCCCGAAAGTCACGGCGTAAACTGGAGAGCTAGCAGTGCTTGTGCAATTACTTTCCGTTGTGTTCTATGGGAGTTCCGAGCAGAGCTGAACATTCCGCTCTCCTGTAGTTAGAAGTCATTAGGATCTATTTTAACCCCTCCCTGACAGTCGGTCATAATAATATGGCTTTAATTTTTTTTTCCTCTTTGCCTACTGAAAGCCGTAACGTTTTTAGTTTTCCACCTACATAGACACATAATGGGCTTTTATTTTGCGGGACAAGATGTACTTTCTAGTGGTGTTATTCATATTACTATGGAATATACTAGGGAACGGCAAAAAAAATCTAAGTGGGGCAAAATGATGTGTCACGTTTTCTACGGGATTAAAGGCAATACCAAAAAGGGTTTTGTATGGGTTTTTGGCGGTAAAAAAAAAAATTTCCAAACATTTCTAAAGCCCCAAAACGGGCATTTTTTCCCACATAACTTTTTTTACACCCACAAGTATAAGCGCGGGCTGAATGTCTTTTTATCCTAGCGTTTGGAATGCTGCAAATTTTTATCACTTTTTTTTCTAATTTTTGTTTGATGTGAAATGACTAAAAAATTGCAAATTTTTGGGGTTTGGAATTTTTTTCTTCTCGTTTCAGGTATGGAATTAAAATTTTTATATTTTTATAGATCGGCTTTTTCAGCGCGGCAAATAAGAAAAATGGTACTTTTTTATTAATTTTTTCTTTTTTTTTTTTAAAATGGGGAAAGGGGGTGTTTGAACTTTTAATACTTTTTTTGGCCTTTATTTTTTTTTTTAACTTTTTTAAAACGGGGTTTCCCCTTTGGGCCCCTTCACCAGTAGGGGACGCAAACATTAATACAGCCTAATACTTTGCATAGACAATGCATTAGCTGTCCAGATACGGTTTCTCCCTTCCTGCCGGGGGGCCAAAATGGGGAAACGAGAACATGGCAGCGACGGAGGCCCTTTACAAGGCTCCCCCCTGCCATGTCCGGGGTTTGGGACTCACGATCTCACGTATATTCCCAACGGAATGAAGAACGGTGCCAGCCTGTTTTTCATTATTAGACGCCGGGAGTCTAAGGGTTTTTAAAAAGGGGGCGTGGGACGCCCCTCCCACGCGTTGAAACCCCAGCTGTTAGCTGCAATTAGCCCCTAAAAACCCCGTCGATCCCACATGCGATCCCGTTTCAAAACCGCCACCCGGGGCATACTACTCATCTCAGAGGTCGGTAATGGGTTAAGCACCATCTCACGTTTGCGAGGTGTTAAAACTTAATGATTACCCCTAAAAAGACCTAATTTGTGAAACTACACCCCTTAAGGAATATATTCAGGGGAAATAGAGAGTATATTGACCCCACAGGTGTTTCATAGATTTTTTTTTATGTTAGGCTGTGAAAATGAAAAAATAATATGCAGTTTTAGCTGAAAATGTGTCATTTTTACAAGGAGTCCCGGGGAAAAAAAGCCCCCCAAAATTTTTTATGCAATGTCTTCCAAGTTCGGAAAAACCTTATATATGAGTGTAAACTGCTGTTTGGGCGCATGTCAGGGTGCCAGATGAAAGACCATTTTGGTTTGGAATATAGATTTTGGTGGGTGCCATATTGCATTTTGGATTAAACACTCCTCAGGAAAGTCATCTAGGGATGTATTGTGCATTTTGGGCGCACAGGTGTTCCACAGTTTTTTTTAGAGTTGGGCTATGAAAATAAAAAAAACAAACCTGCAGTTCTGTCATTTTTTTTTAGATTTTATTTCTACAGCGTTCACCATGCGATATAAATGGTAGGAAAACTTTACTATGTAGTCAGTACAGTTACAAGGATATCAATTTTCTATAGTTTTTTATGTTTTACTGATTGAACACAATAGAAATGCATTTGTAAAAAATTGTGTTTTTATGTCGTAATAGTCTGAAAGCCATAACTTTTTTTTTTACTTTTCTGTATACAGAGCTTATTAAGGGCTTGTTTTTGTGGGATGAGCAAAACAATCCATTATATACAGCCAGGCTATACGATACAATCGTATTTGCTCAGACAAGGCAGACCTGGACAAACACCTCCTGGATCTGAGGATGAAATTTCTCCAATTGGGATACAAACCAAAAGTGACGAACAATCAAATCAGCAAAGCGGCAGCCTCAATAGATGGCTTGTATCCTATTTGGAGAAATTTCATCCTCAGATCCAGGAGGTGTTTGTCCAGGTCTGCCTTGTCTGAGCAAATACGATTGTATCGTATAGCCTGGCTGTATATAATGGATTGTTTTGTTGTGCTTGTGAGCTGTGTCGTTTCTGAGGTAGACCGTTCTGGTCTGTGGGTTTGCGGGATATGATGGAGTAGCCGGTGGTCTTTGAGTGTATTGTGGTATCCAGAAAAGTGGGTTTTGCTCCCGAATAGCTAAGTTTAAGATTGATGGTGGGGTGAAAGTTATTGAAGTCGTTATGGAATTTAAGTAGGGCCTCCTCGCCCGCAGTCCAGATGACAAGGATATCATTGATATAACGGAGGTACATCATGGGTTTGGTGGTGCATGTGGATAGATATGCTCCTTCCAGTTCTGCCATAAAGAGGTTTGCATACTGGGGCACACATCTGACCTCATTGAAGTTCCCATTCACTGTAGATATAGGTCCTCTCCAAAGGTAAAATAGTTGTGGCTGAGGATTAATTCTATGAGCTGTGCGACTGGTTTTGTTGGGAAGTTTTGTTTCTCCAGGTGCACTCGACATGCTGCAACTCCATCCGGCTACTCACATCAATATACCACAAACCCACAGACAGAACGGTCTACCTCAGGAAAGACAGCTTCCACCCCAAGCACACAAGACAATCCATTATATACAGCCAGGCTATACAATACAATCGTATTTGCTCAGACAAGGCAGACCTGGACAAACACCTCTTGGATTTGAGGATGAAATTTCTCCAATTGGGATACAAACCAAAAGTGACGGACAATCAAATCAGCAAAGCGACAGCCATTAATAGAGAAAATCTGCTCAAATACAAAGAGACCCGGAATGAAGCCCGAGTGCCCCTAGTTGTCACCTACAACCCACAGCTGGAGATCCTATGAAGGATTGCCAAGGAACTTCAACCTGTGTTACATAGGGACAACAGACTCAAACAAATATTCCCAGTCCCCCCTCTACTCTCCTTTCGGTAACCACCAAACTTGTGGCGTATTATTGTCCGGAGTTGCCTGAAGGCCCCAACTGAAAATGGTACCTCTCCCAGCCTGCAGAACAGGTGCAAGACCTGCAGGCACATCTACACCACTCACAGTATACCTGTCCCACAGTCACAACAAGTACACAGAATTAGGGGGACATTTTCCTGCAAGTCTTCCAATGGGGTGTATCTGATAATGTGTGTGCAATGTCCCACCACTATGTGGGGGAAGCAGGACAGAGACTCAGTCAGCGCATGAATTCACACAGTTTTCACCATTAATAACAGCAGAACTTATTTTCCTGTGGCTGCACACTTCTCCAGAGAAAACCACTCTATTGAAGATTTGCAGGTTGTGGTTCTAATGGGACATTTTAATACGCAGAGGGAGAGGAAGGAATTAATACAAAAATGTCAAACTCTGCAAAATGGACTAAATATTCATGCTAGTTTCATGTCACACTATGTGTGAACTGTGAGGGCCACAAATCACGACCTGAGAGCAAAGAGATGAGAGCAATAATTACTGATCCCTCTGTCACGCCTCACAAGTTTCCAGATTGTTTATTTCTTGACCTGTTGTAAATAACTGCTCTACTTATATTGCATTTTGTTATTTTTAAAGATTCTAGGTTCCTTTGAAGGTCCATGTCTTCTGTGTATAAAAAGTCTGTAAATTTTCAGTTTCTTGTAACACCATGTCTGAAGAAGAGAGCTAGTATTCTCGAAAGCTCACCATCAAATATATCCAGTTAGCCTCTAAAAGGTATCGCCTGATTTCTTCACTCTTCGACTATTTTCATTATAATAGATTTTTATTCAAACTTTTCAATAAGCATATAATAAACACATAACCACAAAATGAGCAAAGGCACTACAGTGTTAGTACAAAAAGGCAAATCAGTGAGCGTAGCATCATCAAGTAGGCCCTCGGCACTATGACCACCGACATATATGTTTACAAATCAGAGAGTCATGTATAACATCCAAAAACGGGGCGGGGGGGCCTGCCCAGCCCCCCGGAATAGGCCCGAGCTCTGGATGTCTGCAAAAAAAAGTGGTCTCGAAACTCAATGATCACAACAAAAAAAAAGGAAGAGGGGGGAAAAGGGGGGGGAAAAGGGAGTCCCCCGCCAGATGCCGGGGGAGCACAAATCATTCATTGAAAGCTATACAATGGAAGGTTGCCCTAAAAAGGAAACTCCAACTCCCATGGGCCCAGCCCACAGCCCCCCTCCCCACGGGGGGGGGAGTGGTAGGGCCAAGGGGGGGTGCCCCGCCTTCACCCTAAAACAGCCGGGAAATTTTCCTGGGAGGTTTTAAAAAAATTTTAATTTAAATATTTATATAATTTTTTAAAAGTTTTAAATTTTTAATTAATAATTTTTTTATAAAATTTTATAAATTTTTTTTTTTAAAATAAAGAAAAAAAAAACAAAAAAAAAAAAAAAAAAAAAAAAAAAATAAAAGGCCGCCCCGGACATTCCGGAATAGAGGTCCAAACAGTCCCGGGTGGCCTGAAAGATTTTTTCCAGAAGGGCTGCAAGGTGGGACCCCCACCCGATATGGGCTAGCCCTGCCTCTAAATTAACCCCCAAACGGTTTCTGGAACATTAGGGTACCTTTTTGGGCGGGTCGGCACCCTTTTTACCACCTAGACAAAAAATTTTTAAAGCTTGTTTCTTGGCCTTGCAGGTTACGTTTATGTGTGAAAAAAAGCACTTTCTCCTTTTCAACCGTAAAGGCCTCTGAAGCTCTCTTTCCCCGGCCTTACAGTAATGAGGGGGGTCCGGACAGGTGGAGGGATTAACCATTGGTAGAGCAGAGAGATCAGGTGCCCGGGGAGCGATGAGGCAACCATGTTTCCCCAAATGGAGGGGGAGTGCTCTAAAAAAAAACCTTCCTTTTGTTGGGGGTAAAGAAGTGCCGAAGCTGCAGGGATTCAAACCTGTACCTACAGGGGAGGGGAATCCTGGGTCAGATCGGCCAGGGGTAATAAGGCACCCCCCGTTATGAAATTGCTCGAGGAGGGGGCGATATTTGAACTCTCCAGGAAGGACCGCCCTGAGGCGCCGGGGGGAATGAGTGATTATCCCAAATGGGGAATAGGGGTGGGTTTGCTAAAAAGGGTACAAAAAAATAATAAGGTGTGCACATCTAAAAAATATTTGAAAACGGC
>JAODAL010048018.1:0-29366 GCA_025379985.1 Phyllomedusa bahiana | reverse complement strand
CTGCTAAAAATACTATTAAAATAGTTTTTCTTTCTATGGAATAATGTGAACGGTGTCTTTTTTAAGCCCCCTTTGGGCAGCAACACGAAAAAACAGAACTTTGTGGAACCCCAAAAAATTGCTGTAGCAGATCCCTTTACAAATAGTTTTAAATTTCTATGGAATATTGTAAAGGGTGTATTATTGAAGAAAAAGGATGAGGATTACTTTTGGACTATGGGCAGGGTCGTTAGTCGAAAAGGGGCAATTATCAATAAGATACCCCATAGCGTTTTAAAAAGATTATCGCCAATAAACCCTTAAAGTTTTGGGAAAGAGCAACATACCTTCTTTCTTACTCCAAACAGGGTTTGGAGAAGCCTTTTTAAAACACCCAAACAGTAAAAAGGGGGATAGTGCTCCCACCCTTAGGCAACACACTTAAGGTTTTAAAAAAGCCAAAAGGAAAAAAACTCACAGCCCAATTAAATTATCCCTTTTCCTTTGCCCAAAAGCATGCCCCTTAAAAACCCCTGCTTAAACCCCAAAAATTAAAAGTGCCAGAAGGCAGTATATTTAAACCCATCTTTTTTCCTTAAATGGACATTGAATATCCCGTCCTGGAACGCAGCATGACCCCAAAACCCCTCTTTAACCCCAGATTAAAAATTCCCGGGGGAAAAATTTAGTCTTTAAAACCACCTTTTTAAGTTAAATGGACATTAACTATATCTTTTCCTGTCCCGCGTATGACCTTTAAAAACCTGTTACCCAAAAATTTAAAAAGGTGCGGGGAAAAAGGGAGTCTTTGAACCAAAATTTTTTTGAACGGGACATTGACTTTTCCTGTCCGGGGCCCCCAGTTAAACTTTTAACCCTTCGGGACCCCCAAATTTAAAAAAGTGCCGGAAAAATAGGAGTTTTTTCAACCCCCAAATTTCGTTTGAACTGGACATTGACTAAACCTGCCCGGGGGCCACGCATGACCCAAAAATGCATCCCCCCCCACTTTTAAAAAAGTGCCAAAAAAAAGGAGTCTTTTTTCAACCCCCTTTTTAAAAGTTTCTTTGGAATAGACTTTCCTGTCCGGGGCCAAACAGCATGATTAAACCTTTTTTGGCCCCCCCAAATTAAAAATCCCCCGGGAAAGGAGTCTTTAAACCCCCATTTTAGTTGAACTGGACAAAAACTAAATCTGTCCTGAAAACCGCAGTGTTACCTTTTAAACCTGTCGGGGCCCACAGTTAAAAAGTGCGGGGAAAAGGGAGTTTTCAAACCACCTTTTTTAGTTAAACTGGACATTGACATTCCCTGCCCGGGAAACCGCATAAGATTTTAAAACCCAAAACCAAATTAAACTGTTAAACCCCCAAAAATTATAAAAGTGCCGGGAAAAGGAGTCTTTGAACCACCATTTTAGTTGAACTGGACATTGACTATATCTGTCCTGTACCGCAGAATGACCATTAAACCTGTCTGCCCCAAAGATTGAAAAGTGCCGGAAATAGGAGTCTTTCAACCACCATTTTTGTTTCATTTGACATAGACTATACCTGTCCTGAGCCACAGCTTGACCCCAAAACTGCATGACCCCCTGATTAAAAAGTGTAGGAAAAAGGAGTCTTTCAACCACCATTTTAGTTTCACTGGACATAGACTATACCTGTCCTGTACCACAGCATGACCCCTAAACCTGTTTGACCCACAGATCACAAAGTGCCACTATGCTATTTTGTACAGTGACTCTCATTTAGTATATTTTTTGGTAACTGACATTTGTTTAAATAATTTATTTATGTAAGTTTTATTTATATTTTTAAATTTATATAATTTTTGATTTTTTTTTTTCAAGTGTGATAACATACAACATAACCCCTCCCTGCAGTTTTTAAAGGTATTTTTTACACGTGTAGATGTGTTAATTCGTCCGCACACCCTTTAAGTAATACAAATGTCCTAATCATCACCAAAACACTTCTTAGTTGAGAAGACATTTGCCCTCCTGGCTTCTGAGAGTGATTCAGCCAATCAATTCAATGGTTTCATTTTTCCTCCAAATCCTTCTTCATTGATTAGGGACAGACTCCCCTGGAGATCAAATGATGCGACCCCATAGTGACTCCAGCCCAGAAAATTTTAAGCCTCAAATTGTGCAATTTGTGTCCAGCCCTGGGCCCTTTTTGACACTACTTAACCTCACAGAAATCACCTTTTTCAAAATCTGATTTTTTAGAGAAATTTGAAGCTCTCCTGATTGCCCTAACGGTGAGAGCCAGTGCTGCCGTCAGCCATCTGTTAACACGGAGGTCCAGCTGCCAGGTCCAGACTTACAGAGGGTGCTGTGAGAGACCAGGCTAGAGTCTGTCATCAAATAAAAAGAAGGTTCAGCTGCCAGGGCCGGAGTTACAGAGGGTGCGGTGAGAGCCCAGGCTGGCGTCCGTCATCTATTAGCACGGTAAAATGCCCTGATGACGCAGCAACGAAAACAGTCGTGCTGAAGCAGAGTGCGGACGCAGAAGTGTGAGGAAAGACCTCCAGCCTTCCTCAGTACACAGCCAAGACCTGGGTAGCGCTTTCCCCTCCGTATGAGTGCGGACCAATTGAGCTTCACTTGGAAATACTGGTGGTTAACGCTCCTGTTCCACCCAGGTGCCCTTTTTCTTGGCATTCTTTTTCTCATTTTACTCAACGTGCTGGAGGAAATTGTCTCTGTTCTTTGTTCTCTGTCCGTGCTCCATAATCCATGTCCTCTGAATAACCTACATCTGGTCAAGTCTTCCTGTACCTCCCTTGTACAATTCAGAGGAATTTTTTTACCAGCTATTTTGTACATGCAAGTTTTTTAGTAGTTTAATTCTAGAAAACACATTTTTAAAATAGGATGGAATCCCACCATGTCTTTGTTTCTCTTTTTTAATTGTATTAAATTGGTTGTCTCAATACAGGGATTGCTAGCTTTATGTTTAAAGATCTGCAAAAAACTAGTCATTTGCAATATGTGTCCATTAAACGTGTCCTATTCCTGTTTCTGGCCAGCCATCATCATCCTTGAGCAACTCTTGACAATTGTGAAATAAACAAATGTCCTGTAGAAACAAATTTTTTTTTCTATTATGGAAACGGTTGTATAGCTGCAGTGTCACAGCAAAATGCCCTCCAAAAAATTTCAAAAGCATTGGACCCTTTGAGACACTTTTGACAATTGTCGTAAGAACAAAAATGTCTGTTAGAAAAAACATTTTTTTTTAATAGGACCATGTAGTGTAGTGCTTGTCACAGCAAAAATGCCCCCAAATATTCAAAACATGACCCTTGAGCCACATTTTTGACAATTGTGAAGAACAAAGTCTGTTAAGAAACAAAATTTTTTAGAATTGGCCTGTAGTTTTAGCCACTTTCAAAGAAAGCATGACCCCAAAAAATTTTAACAAATGACTTCTCTGCCACTGTTATAAATTGGTCGAGGGGAAAAAAATGCCACGCTAGAAGGCACATTATTGTTCCTAAGGACATGATTATTAGCTGTATATCACAGCAACATTGACCCAAAAAATTTATAAATATGGACTTCTCAGCCACTATTAAAAATTGTGATGGGAGAAATGCCACTTAGAAAGCCACATTTTGTTCAAAGGACCTTAATTATAGCTGTATCACACAGCTACATGACCCCCATAAAAAATTTTAATTAATATGACTTTCAGTCCACTATTATAATTGTGATGGAGAAATGCCCACTTAGAATCCAACATTTCGGTTAAAGGACCATATTTTGATAGCTGTATCTCACTGCAAACATGACCCCAAAAAATTATAAATAAGAACTTCTCAGCCCCACTATAAAATGTGATGGAGATATGCCATTAAGAAGCAAATTTTATGTTCCAAAAGGACCTTAATTATAGCTGTTTCTCACAGCTACATGACCCAAAAAATCTATTATATATGACCTTCTCAGCCACTATTAAAATGTGATGGAGGAAATGCCACTTAGAAGCCCACATTTCGTGTTTCAAAGCGCACCCACTAATATATAGCTGTTATCTCACAAGCACCATGACTCAAAACCAATTGACATGCGCAGAAAACTTCTAAAGATAAAGTGAGTAAATGGCATACGCTGTTGTCATGAAAACTCTTGCTGTCCTTTTACAGTTCCTCACAGCAAAACAGCAAAGATGAACTGTTGGGAACCGAGATAAAAATTGCAGAGAGAAATGATATGTAAAAAAAAAGTTTTCAAGGGACTATTTCTGTTTGAAGTAGGAATGTGAAGTAGAAAAACGGCAACTATTCGGTGATCCGGCATGGAAGGCCACAACATCATCAGAGATCCATGGAGCCCTGATTCATTTGATGAAAGTCAAACGATCCACATGATCTGTGGAAAAGCGGATGCGTTTGTCTGTAATGACTCTCAGCGGTAGCTGAAGGTCCGATAAGATATGATTGCTGGCTGCTGGCAGGACAACACCTCTATGGCGTGGCGAGAGCGCGACATTGGAAATTCGGTCCATTTTGGTACCCAGAAGTATATTGGGTCCCGGAACACATAACAATAATCATCGGTGTTGAGACGCTGATAGTCGTGCACAATGATCTTAAGCTGGTCTTGTGTAGTTGGATGGTGTGCCCTGCATTGCATGCGTTGGTGAGGTGGTAAATAAAGAATTGCCAGAGGTCACCCTTTAGGCTTTTTTTTTCTTGGGCCCCCACCTTGCCTTGCTGCTGCTTGCTGCCGCTACGGCTACTTGGCACTCTTACTCTGTCACGTCGCTGATGTGTTCCAACCGTGACATTTGAGGAACGTGAAGCAGAGCAACAGATGTCCTCTGTTGATCAATCAGCAAGGTTACCATTTCCTGCATTGTACTCTCTAATTTGGGTGGGTATGGAAGGATAGTGCTGGAGTTTTGTTTGTACCAGCGGAACAAGGAGGGGGGCCTCACCAGTAACTGTTGTTCGTTTTGATGGCCTTTAATGCGAGCGATCATGTTGGAGGAAATGGAGCATCCAAGCACTCATTGTGAGGATGGAGCATTGATTTTCCAAAGACCTCTGGGTCGAGGGGCATAGCAAATGATCTTCACATCTTCACCTCCGCCTCATAATTAGCTCAACCTACTTTCCAAGGCATGGGACGTCAGGTAACGTCGGTGTCAGAATATCACTCTCCTCCTCCTCCTCCTCCTCCGCCTCATCCGGCACAGCTTCTAAACACGCCCTGACTTGGCCCCTGTAGATGAATGGCACCCTGAGTGTGATTGCGCGCCTTGCACTAGCCTGGCCCCAGAACACTGCCTAATGAAGTCGAAAAATTGAGAAACTGTCGGGGCCTTGTGGGATTCGACGGAGAGAAAGAGATAAAGGCTCCGTGTCCGCATCTGTGTCATCTCCTCCCCGTTTGCTGGCATGGAACCTGTTGTTTCCTAGAGGTGTCAACGATCGTTCCTCATGCTGACAAGGACATTGTCCGCATGTCCATTTTTGGGTGGCTTATTCCAAAATACTGGCAATGGTTGTGTGTGCAGAGTCTTTCACCTGCCCTCCACTCTCGGTGGCTCACCACCCAAGGTCGCACCGCTGCTTGTCAGGCCATGTGTCACTTGTACCGGTAAAATGGCATTGCGCTGCTCCAACAATGCTGGAGCATGTGGGGGTGGAATTCAGCGTGTTCGCACCTGGTCAACAATGTGTACGGTTGCGGGCGAGGCCGAGCTGATGCTGCAAAGCAGCCAGGTGGGATCGAGCAGGCGGTTGCTAAAGGCGGAGGATGTGCGTACTCAGACTTCGAGCCTTTTCCCCACAGCAGGCAGTCCAGACCGGGTTTAGCTTTAGAAAATTCTGGAGAACAAAGGTTCATTGACATTTGTGCCAGGCAAGGGATGTGCTCCAGCCTAGGGTGATCTTAAGGGCGGGCCAGACAGATTTCGCCCTGTTACCCGCAAACAACTTGCCTGGACAAGGTTCTTTGTCACACAGCCATGCGGCATCGGTTCTTGTTGCGTGAGAGCCCCGTACCACAGTCCTGACCTGTGTTGTGCGACGGTATCCAAGACAGATTAATTTCAACACGGCCTGGTTCTCTGGGCACGTGATGCCCACCAGAGGAACCTTGGGGAAAGAGCCCCTGCACCATACCTGCTGTTTTTGAAGAGCGCTGCGCCGACGCCTGAGAGCCACTGTCACCCCCAGAGGACATCCACCAGCTCACCAGTGCAGCTGTCACAAGAGATTATAGCTGCCTTGGCCGTGCTAATAGTCAATGTGTTGTGGTCAGATGGACTTTCCGGAAACAGGATGCAGTACCAACGCGCTTGAAATTTTAGATGACCACGTGGCTGGCCAGGGCCAGGGTCGGGCTTTTTCTGGCAAAGAAATGCCTGCTCGGCATTGGTATTGGGGGGGGCAGGCGAGGGCCATGACGTGCAGAACCCATCTGTGTCCACCAGTCGAAAGGCAACATTTCCAAGGCCAAAAGACTGGCATGCCGACATTAGGCTTTTGGCTTTGGGATGGGTTAGGGTTAAAGTGTTTCTTCTGCTATCCAAACCTGGAAGACAGTGAACGGCTGGCTGCTAGACTGGTGCTGTACGGCGAGCAGGTCGTCAAACTGGCGGGAGGAGAAGGTGGTGTAGATAGGGTCTTGGTGGTGCTGTTGGTACTCCGGGCGCGGTGGAGGCTGACGCGGAAGGCTGTTCCCTGATCATGACTGTGAGAGAGATGGGGCAGCTGAGGAACGCTTGGATGGTGGCGGAGGAGGAGGAGGCGGAGAAAGAGGGTGTGACAGTGGTTGGAAAGCCGGCATCGGTCTGGCCTTTTTTGGCCAAGTGTTGCCTCCCTTTCAACTCATGGCATTCGCTGCATGTGACAGACATGTTGGTGGTGGTGAAAAAAAACACCTAAGATTCATTGCCTACTTATGCGTTTACGGCAACCGGCGGCATATGACATCGCTGGGTGATCAGAGGATTGCTCAAATAACAGCCCAGCTTGAGAGGTCCTGAGACCTTTTTGACGGCGATAAGCGAGGAGCGGGGTTTCCTGCTGACGTGGTGGCAGAATCATAATCAGCGGACTTCTGTGACCGCCCTCCCTCTCCCCTTTTTGTGGCGGGACCACTGTTACTGACCACTACCCCATCGTCTTCCTCCTCGTCTCCCAGTTGATTGAACGCGCTCGCAGCAAAATTCTGACTGAAAATAACCACGGTTGGATCAGCTTTGTCAGTCATTATCATCTTCAACCCACAGGTGACCTTCGTCGTCCTGACATTTTTGCATCCAGGAGCTGCGGGCTAAAGCAAAAGGGACTGCAAGGTGTTGGCGACGCCCCGGGATTTTGCCGATTGAGTGGCTTTCTTCTTCTTCCCTGATGGGCATCAGTAACTGGGCGTTCTTTCAGAGCAGAGAAAATATTTCATTTGGCCTCTTGATCTTTTCTTTGTCAAAAAGAGTCTCAGAAAATGGATTATCCACAGTTGACACGAGTTGACATTTGGGCTGCCTTCGCTTCATGTTGGGACGGATGCTGATGATGCTGATGACGACATTTGTGTCCGTTGACTGGGAGGACGAGAAGGTTAAGGACAATGCTGGATGCAGGTTGCTTTAAACCACTGAAGAACAGATTGGCGACGCTGTTCGTTAATGAGATTCACAGGGGCCATGACCCAGCGATTGACAGGCTTGACGTGTCCACTGAACCGACAATCCAGGTGGCTTGCGTAGTGTTGTCGCCAGCACTGGAAGGAGCACCTTTCTCTCGTTCCTCTTACCTCCCTGTCCTTTCCCCTCTTTGCTCGCTTACCACCTGACATTTCGCTCCCATGTCAGAAAGATAAAATTTGAGAGGGTATGGAAGAGTTTTGGGGGAACGTTCTTTATTAAAAGACGGGCAAATCAAAGCTATTCTCAAATCCCTCAAATCAATCCAAAATTGCTGTAATTGAGATTTAACTGCAGGTGGCTCTAATCAACGAAAGTTGGCCTGTGCAAAGTGAAAAAACACGTAAGCTGAATGTATACGGATATTAAAAGGTATTTTTTGGCACTATCAATACACATGTGGTGACTACAAAATGCTGTATTGAAATTTAACTGAAGGTGGCCTCTATCAAAAAAGCTGGCCTGTGCCAAAGTGAAAAAAAAAAACGTATTGAAATGTATACAGATATAAAAGGGTTTATTTTGGCACCTATCAATACACCTGTGGTGACTACAAAATTGCTGGATTCCATTTTAACTGCAAGGTGGCTCTATCAACAAAGCTGGCCTGTCCCAAAGTGAAAAAAACACGTATCTGAAATGTATAGGGTTTAAAAAAAGGTATTTTTGGCATCTATCAATACATCTGTGGGGGATACAAAATTGCTGGATTCAAATTTAAACTGAAAGGTGGCTCTATCAAAAAAGCGGCCTGCGCCAAAGTGAAAAAAAACACATTATCTGAAATGTATACGGGTAATAAAAGGTATTTTTGGCACCTATCAACCGTGGTGACTACAAAATTGCTGGATTCAAATTTAACTGCAAGGTACCTCTATCAACAAAGCTGGACTGGGCAAAAGTGAAAAAACACGTATCTGAAATGTATTTGGATAATAAAAGGTATTTTTGGCACCTATAAATTTCACCTGTGGTACTAAAAAAATTGCTGGATTCAAATTTAACTGCAAAGTTTCTCTATCAACAAAGCTGGCTTACGCCAAAGTGAAAAAAACACGTATCTGAAATGTATATGGATAATAAAAGGTATATTTGGCACCTATCAACCTGTGGTGACTACAAAATTGCTGGATTCAAATTTAACTGCATGGTGGCTCTATCAACAAAGCTGGACTGGGCAAAAGTGAGAAAACACGTATCTGAAATGTATACGAATAATAAAAGGTATTTTTGGCACCTATCAATTCACCTGTGGTGACTACAAAATTGCCGGATTCAAATTTAACTGCAAGGTGGCTCTATCAACAAATCTGGACTGGGCAAAAGGAAAAAAGAACACCTATCTGAAATGTATACTGATAATAAAAGTGGAGTTTTGCACTTACAAATAGACCGCGTTACTAGAAAGATCTGTATCCTAATATAAGTTTCAGGCTGCCCAAATCCAAGTAATATTTCAACAGAAACTGTTAATTAATAAGTTATTGCAGTGCAATGTCTACACTAAGTCTGGGTGCACAATATCCAGTATTCTTTAAAGAGCTTGTCTGTTTTCGCCCCGGGGCCCCCACCCCGCTTCACCCCGTGACTTTACAGCGGTAGATGCCCCTTTAAAATTTCTTTCCCTAACTACCTAAAATCTGCAAATCTTGATCTAACTAAGTTCTAAAGGGTCACAGCAAAAATAGAGCTGTCTCTGTGAACAAATAGAATAATTTCGCTGAGCTGTATGCACAGAGGCAGAGCGCACATCCTACACCTTTGAGATACTGACACACACTGATCATGAACAGGAAGGGCTGTTCTATGTAAAACGAGGTCATGTGATTTTTCCAGCCAATCGCAACCATACACATCCCAGTCATGATGTCGCACACACAGCTCACCCTGCTCTATTCGGTAAGCTGATTTGCTGGCTGCCAAAACGACAGGAAGCGCCGAAAATGGCGCTATATTAATAGATTATGCACAGATTTTAACCTAAATTATCGCGTGATCTAAAAAATCTGATCAACGTAAATACCGTGCCGATGTCAACTTTATCGATAATAATCCCTCAACACTAAATCTGACCAAGGACCTGCCTTCATTGCAGAAGTAACCAGACATTTGGAAACTAGTAGGAGCTGACCTTGGCCTGCATACTCCCTACCATTCCGAATCCAGTGGAAAAGTGGAAAGAATGAAATTCTGAAAGCTAGCAAAGAAACATCTCTTCCCTGGCCTGAAATCTTACCCATTGCACTCTATTCTGTCAGACACACCCCTAGGCAGCCCACTGGTCTCACTCCTTACGAGATATTATTCTCAGGCCCGCCCAGATTAGGGAGGTTTCACCCACAGCATTTGAGTGCAGGGAATGATAGCCTTGTAAAATATGTTATAAGTCTGTGTAATGAATTGAAACTAATCCATGCTACAGTGTTCTCCTCAATTCCAGATCCTGACTCTTTTTAAAACTACAACCTGGTGACTTTGTGTGGGTGCAGAAACACGTCAGAGATTCTCTGGAGCCCAGATTTGAAGGACCATACCAAGTTCTCCTGGTGTCCCCAACCTCAGTGAAACTTGAAGGAAGGCCCACGTGGGTGCACTCTTCACATTGCAGGAAAGTGATTGCAGCCAACCGGTCATCATGAATCAATCCTTTATCTTTTCTTACATCTGTATTGTCTTGGTATTTGTAGGAGCACAAGAGGTAGCAATCACCAAACAGAAAGGGGTGATCACTTTTTTGTATAATTCCTTCAGTACTCAAGTAGCAACCTTTAAATTTGAGTTTTGCGATATTGCCCAATGCGGACCACTAACCGATGATAGCCCATCTGAACCGACTCATCTACTGACTACATGTGCCAGGTTGGGACACAATGTGACCGATGACTATTGGGGTACTAAGTGTGATTCCTGGGGGGCAGTAGGATGGAACACCGGACACGATTGGGGATATAGACCCGAAACTGCACTGGAAAAGACAGACAAAAATGGTAGCTTTACTTGCTAGAATGACTTTGTTCAAACCATCCTGTGTAGATGGTAAGGGAACCCAACTGGTTTTAACCATAGACAATCCTAGTCCAAAAGATGCAGGGGTTTATGTCCTGGGTACTTATGGTGGAGGTCATGGAAGCTACCTCACTCAATTTAACATTAATGACATGGTAGACTCCCCAGAATGGAGGGAACTAGAGACCCAGATCACTAGAACTACAAAGATGGTGACAGTTCAAGCACAAAGGTATAAAGAAATGATAGCCATTGCAAACCCCACATTAGAGGACATTTATGCAATAGAAACTGGATATAATGATATGAATTTCTGGCTGGAATAGATGAAGTATTCTGTTGCCCAACACAGTAAATCTAATTGCTATGTATGTTCCAGTGCCCGGCCACATCTTGGGTCAGTTTCATTACACTTAGACCCAGCCTCAGAAAAATGCTTCCTCAGTTTGTTTACCAATAAGTCAACCTCTGATCCTACCTGTGAGATGTGGAAGGGAAAGCACCCCTTGATAACACAGAGACCTACGCCAAGCTCGGGAATTACTATATATCCTGGGAATTACACCTGTTTTTCTATTAAGGGAGGCGGTAGAGACTTGGGTAAATTTAAACCAGGATACTGTGGTACCTATGGTGATGCTCCCAAACAACAACTCATAAATCAGGTACAATCTATAGCTGATGTCTTTTTGATCTGTGGTGACATGAAAATCAGATCCAGGCTCAAAGGCAACTGGTCAGGGGAATGTGCCCTAGCAAAGGCTATAATGCCCTTACACATATTGCCACTGGAAGAAGCAGAGGGAGATAGCCTCACCCCACAACAGATACAAGAGATCCAGTGGCCCACAGCCCAAAGGCATTTATGACCCAAATGTAGATTTGGATGCCACAGGACAACCACGAGGAGTGCCTGATGAATTTAAAGCTAGGGTTTAGGTAAAGGCAGGATTTGAGTCAATCATACCCCAAATAACAATCAATAAGAATGTGGAATGGATAAACTATATCTACTATAACCAACAGGAGTTCATTAATGACACTCGGGATGCCCTAAAAGGCCTAGCCGAACAAGTAGGGCCCACCTCAATCATGGCTTTCCAAAATAGAATGGCTCTGGACATGGTCCTAGCAGAGAAGGGAGGAGTTTGCAGGATGATCCATGATGTGTGTTGTACGTACATCCCTAACAATACAGGACCAAACGGGAAGGTGACCTAGCCATTAAAAGCTTGGACGATCTTTCTCAGGAGATGAAAAGGAACTCGGGAATTAAGGACCCATGGGATCAGTATTTTACCTGGATGACTGGATGGCAGAGATGGTTAGCCCAAGCAGGAATGGTATTGGGAGTAGTGTTTTTAGTTTTGATATTAGCAGTGATGTGTGTCATTCCTTGCATCAGGAAACTGTTGTCTAAAGGGATAGATCAGGTGGTACCTGTGTTCCCCCAATGAGAACAATCGTTCACACGGAGGGCTACTAATTGACCAACAGATCATAAAATCGCACCCACAAGGGATTGTGAGAGCAAGGTGTGAGGCTTTTTCAGGGGTGACCATTCTTAGTTTCCCAGACCCTATAACTTCTGTTAGCTCTTATCCCTCCTATCTTAGGACAGGTGTTTGTATTTAGAGAGCAAGCTAGTTGTCAGGGTCGAGAGTAGCTCGTTAAAGCTGACCAACACCCGCAGGCAGGGTAGCTTAAAAGTCATAGGGACAGTTAGGGACCCCTCTCCCCATCCTTACCTAGTGACAGGGAGGAAGCGGATGAAACAGATTCTAATGTTTTTAGGGGGGACTGTCAAGTTGATGATTTAGGGAAAAAAACATTGAAATCAGTTCTATCATCATATCTTTAGCAAGTTCACCAGGTATTGTGTTCTAAATGCTCTGTATTTGCCCTTATTGCAGATATTTTCTACACAGCTTTCCTTGAAACAGATGCATTGCCTGCTTACAGCAAGAGAATCAAGGCCTCCCTCCTCTCTCGGATGATACAGAGGAAAGTTTGGGAATGTGTCCTATCAGCTAATGCCTAATAAGTAGATGCAAAATATAACCTGTCTCTTAGCGACCGACAATTAACCAATCATATAGTGATAGTGTAGCGGGTGGTCCTGCTCCTCGGCCCGTGGGCTGCGGGCGCACCCATGGCCGCGCCCCCCGGGTGCCTGCCAGGGTCGGGTGGCGCCGCTGGCCGCGGGACGGGCTTTGGGTCCACTCGCCCTAGAGACTCACCTGACCTCGTTCCTGACACGTCCGGGCCCCCCATGCCGGCCGAGGCGCCCGCTCGTTCTTGTAAATTTAAAGGGCCAGTGCCCCGGTAATTGGCTAATTGCCGGGCACTTCCCCTATTTATGGTTTCGCCCCGCAGACATTCCTTGCTGGAGCTCTGTTGCCTCGTGCCCTAGAAAAAGCATTCTTTAAGTGTGTTCTTGCCTTGCTGTGTACCAGACCTCTTGCTACATTTCTCGACTCCGAACCTCTGCTGCCTGCCCTGACCTTCCTGCCTGCCAACGACTACGATTCTTGGCTTACGATTCTGTACCTCGCTGCACCTCGGCCGCCACTGCAAGCGCGCCGCGTCGGGGCTAGCGACCTAGTATAATCCCGCCGCAGCAAGTCCATCCCGCTTTGCGGCGGGCTCTGGTGAAAACTGGGACCTACTTAGAATCTGCTCCCTGGCGTGGTTGTTGCCATCGCTTGCGGTGGTCCAGTGGATCCACTACCTAGCCCTTACAGATAGAATAGTCATGTGATTAAAAAGTTCTATTGGACTGTAACTCACGGTGATTAAATCAGATTTATGCCCCAAACCCGAATGGTGGGGTGTGTATCTCTAGAGCTGTCGACAGCTGTAATAATAATAATATAATTTGGACGGAGACATCTAATGGATAAGGAGTAGAGAAAAGATACTTCTATACCTAATTTATCATCCTGAGTAAAAAGAAGCCCTGACACAAAACCCTTGCATCACACATACCATGTCCACCTTCAATTCTTGCATTAGTCATGCATTGCACCGCTTTTTAAAAAAATAAACAACACTATACATGCAAACAAGATAGTACAAGCGGCTCATATAAACCCCTAATTACAAGTTCAGGGACAGGGGTGCACTTGCTTTTATAAACAAGAATGGGATGCTAGATAGGCTATCCTGTGTACAGGAAAGCTGGGTGATGCCACATTCCCCACAGCAATCAGAGTTACAATGATGGGATAGCTGTGTACCTGCTCTGGGGGATGTACAGCACATACAGAGAAATATATAAACCAAATTATATATATTTTTACATGTATTACATATATAGGATGAGGAAAGAATATTTTTTACCATGTTACAAACTGACAGGCAACCAGGAAGTGAATTGGAGCAGAGATGCAGGGGCAAGAGGTGTACATGTCGGAAAATGATAATGAGCAGTGCTAGGAGGACTAGGGGCCATGTGCAGAAAATTCCTAGATTGTAACTGCAAGGGAGCCTGGGACTTGTAGGATATAGCTGCAGGAGCACTACTGACCCCCCACAAGCAGGAAGTTTCACTGATCTTAAGATAGATTATTAAGGAGGCAAATGAGAAAAAAAACACAAAGGTAGTGAGATAACTGTACTTCTCAATATAAATGCTGTTTAGTGTGTTCTATGAAAGCATTTAAAGGATAACCCCTTTAAATCTGATTTCTGTGAGAAAAAATGACTAGACAAACCTTTTTGGGGACACAAAAGAAGGGTACATTTGCCTGGCTTTCATGTAAGAATTGTCACAGTATTATAAAGGGTAGCACAGTCTGTCATCTGACTCAGGGTTATCCTGTTAATATTAAAGGGTTCTTTATGTGCAATACTAGCAACGTTATATATATGTTAAAATGTCATGGGGGAATTCATACGTGGGACTGACCACCAGACCAAAAAAAGTGAGAATACATAAACACAAATCCCAAATTCGTCTGGCCAAAACCAGATTGATAGGATGTCCATAGTTAAAGAAAGATGTGGAACAACAAAAAAAGAAATTTTGGACAATCACCTGTAGCTAGAAATTAGAGTATTCATGTAATGTTAGCGATCTCAGATGGTGTGTTATTGAAGAAATCAGTGATAGAGATCGGATTTAGTCTAATAAACAACTATTACAGAGAGAAGTATTCTGGATTGCACAGCTTGAAACCCTGAACAGGTTAAATGAGGAGTTCAATAAGAATGTATTGCTATAAGCGTTAAATATTCGCTGACTCTAAGTAGATACTTATGTGTTAGTAAGCTGTAGAACATTTGTCAGTGTGTAAAAGATTTAGTCCAAATGTAGTGAATTACAAATTGTTTTGTAAGATCCTCTTCACAAATGCGCTTGCACAGCAGAGCAGAGTTGTCAGATAGAATCTTTCAATGTGAGGAATAAGTCATATAAGAACGGGGTGAGATTGGTAAAGTATCTAGATTGATACATGTTAGAAAGAGATTCATGTCTGATGTTATATTATTACTATAGTCTGCTTTCTGATGCAATGAAGAGGTTCTCTACACTAGAAGTGGCATCAGGGCAGTGTCAAGATGCATAAGAAATATGTGCACTGTAGAAAAATTCTCTCCCCGAGATGCTCAGGAAAGAAAAAGATCCCCAAGTGCACAATAAACTGGGAAAAGAACAAAGCACAGCTGAGATCTTAAAAATAGCATACCAAAATTCTGTTTACTCATTGCCATTATCACTAAATACAAACACACCACTTTTATTATTGGAATATCATTCTACACAATTACCTCCCAGTGGGATTGTGTCTACAGTTCCACAAGATACACTTATACTTCTGTCACTAGCATTACCTAGTTTAAACATCACTAATCAAGTGACAGGGACAGTTGGACAGGCTGAAAATTATACACTGGGGGCTGGTGATACAACAACTATTGAAAATCCACCTCAAAATACGGAAACCCAGTCTTTTTTGGGCTTAAACCCAAATTTAAACATCTACAACACAGTGGAGGAGCCTCTAACAGTCCAATTAACACTAGAATCACAGAAACACAAACCATTGTTAGATCGAAAAAGAAAAATGGGAGAGGGAACAGAGGAATTAAAAGCCGGAAAGGTTACAAAAATAGATATAATGTAATGAGAAAATTGAGAAAAAAAGCTGTTGAGAAAATAAAAAAGAAACAAAGTGAAACGTATATTAAGATTTTCAATCTATCCAGTTATCAATTAAAGGAGATAGAAATAGATATTCTGAAGAAAGGCCTGGGATTTAGCCCTGACAATATGATTAATGATTTTGGAGTGTTCCAGGACATTCAAAAATTTATAAGAAAACTCACCCTTAAAGAGAGGGTTTCTTTTAAAACCAGATCACGTCTGAGAATATGCCAATGGTTTTTTATGATGTTTTGAATTTCTTTATACTGCGAACTATGGGTTGATATAAAACTCATTTCAAAAGGACTCTTTTCTTTTTTGTCTTTTATTTTTTGTGTTTTCATTTGATTCAAGATATTGTGCTTGTGTTTTAGACGCCGCTTTTTCCCGAGATCCCTGTAACAATTTTCTGGGAAATCCTTTTTTGAATGAATTTTTCAGTTAAAAAATCAGCTTGCTCAATAAAAGTTTTTTCTTTCGTAAAATTTTTTTCTTAATCGGAAATACTCCCCATACGGAACGTTGTTAACCTTTTTCTCTGATGGTTTGATTTATAAGCCAGGTAAATTATTGAATCCGTGGCTTTAAAGTGTGTTTTCGATACCAATTCATAGTTCTCTACATAGAGGTGCAAGTCTAAAAATTTACTATTTCAGTTTTGTGAAATGAAGCCGTTAATTTTATACCCCAATCGTTATCATTTATAAAACCACAAAATTTACAAAGGAATCTGAGGGGCCATCCCAAACAAACAGAAGATCGTCAATAAACCTTCTAAAATATTTGATATGTCTAACAAATGGGTTTTTCTCAGACTCAATGTATAGTCTTTCAAACAAACCCATAAACAGGTTGGCCAGCGATGGGGTAACTCTCATCCCCATCGCCGTGCCAACCTTAAACGTTTTTTTAGTAAACAGAAAAATACTAATAATAATAAGGAAAAAATGGGGAGAAACGCTATATGTATGAAGAAGAGGAGGAAAAGGATGTGAAGAAAATAACTGAAAACAGCAATAGGGGTTTGTTTGGGAAAAAAAGTTAGGGGTAAATCAAATTTCTCCCCCGTAGCAGCGCAGGGGAACTATATACTGTGTTCCAAGATCTAGTGGTGAGTGATCTCAAAAAGGGTCTTAAAAAAATGCCCGTCCAATCCAAACCTAAATAAAAAAGAGATGGATGCACTCCGAAAATTATCCGATCATTGTGATATTGTTATATTAGGGGCCTATAAAGGTTGCGCGGTCATTGTGCAGAACTATGCGGATTATAATGGAGAGGCATTGCGTATTTTAAAATGGACGAATTCTCTACAAGAAAACATCAGAAAGTCTATGTATTTTAAAGAATATCTATGATAAATTTTATAAAAGTAAATTTTGAACAAGGAGTCATAAGCAAAAAAGAAAAAAAAATTTTAACAAAAAAAGAAACACAAATACCACTATTCTATCATTTGCCTAAGATACATAAGGACCAGCAGAACCCACCCGGGCGTCCCATCATCTCGGGTATAGGCTCTATTCTGTCAGATCTGTCCCACTTTCTAGATCTTCAATTACAGCCTATAGTAGAGAATTTGCCGAGCCATATAAAGGACTCGAATACGATTTTAAGAGATTAGTAGGAAAAAAGGGGGAAGTTTCCCCTCCTTTTGCTACCTCGGACGTTACAGCGTTATACTCGAATATGGGAGCATGAGTTGGGGCAAACGAGCAGTAAAAACCTTTCTGGACACAGAGCCAATTTTTTTCTGAAAAATGTAAAAAATATTTTTTTTAAAGGGTTTTGGAGCTAATTTTGAAAAACAATTTTTTCTGTTATGAAAATGTACATTACCACCAGCGGGTTTGGGCATGGCGATGGGGACGAGGGGTTGCCCCATCGCTGGCCCAACCTGTTTATGGGTTTGTTTGAAAGACTATACATTGAGTCTGAGAAAAAAACCCCTTTGTTAGACATATCAAAAATTTAAGAAGGTTTATTGACGATCTTCTGTTTGTTTGGGATGGCCCCTCAGATTCCTTTGTAAATTTTATGAGTTTTATAAATGATAACGATTGGGGTATAAAATTCACGGCTTCATTTCACAAAACTGAAATAGTATTTCTAGACTTGCACCCCTATGTAGAGAACTAGAATTGGTATTGAAAACACACTTTAAAGCCACAGATTCAAATAATTACCTGGCTTATAAATCAAACCATCAGAGAAAATGGGTTAACAACATTCCGTATGGGCAGTATTGCCGAATTAAGAAAAATTGTACCAAAGAAAAAACTTTTATTGAGCAAGCTGATTTTTTAACTGAAAAATTCATTCAAAAAGGATTTCCCAGAAAATTGTTTTTCAGGGATCTCGGGAAAAAGCGGCGTCTAAAAACAAAGCGCAATATCTTGAATCAAATGAAAACAAAAAAATAAAAGACAAAAAAAAAAAGAGTCCTTTTGAAATGAGTTTTATATCAACCCATAGTTCACAGTATAAAGAAATTCAAAACATCATAAAAAACCATTGGCATATTCTCAGACATGATCCGGTTTTAAAAGAAACCCTCTCTGAACATCCTAAATTTATCTACAGGAGAGCCAAAACTATCAAAACCATCTTGGCTCTCTCCAAATTAAAACAACATCATGAAAAGCAGGTTGTGCCTAAAAAAGAGAGTAAGAACACAGATAGGAGAAAACCAGGAGTTTATGCATGTGGCCACTTTATTTGCAAATGTTTTGGGAAGTCATCAAAGAAGGTGATAGATTTAAATCAGCATCAACAGGAGAGGAATTTCATATAAAAGATGTCCTTTCCTGTTCTAGTTCTTTTGTCATTTACCTGATCACATGCCAGTGTGGCATACAGTACGTAGGGAAAACTACAATAAAATTATCCCGACGTTTAAGAGGACACCGCTACAATGTAAAACATAGTAGACTCGTCCACAGTCTTCCCAGACAATGCTTTGATATCCATAATAGCAATGAATTAGAATTGGTTATACGCCCATTGAATATATCCCCGAGGAAGTACCGAACAGAATAAAGAAATTGAATAGCCGTGAGATGTATTGGATTTATAAACTAAATACACTAAAACCACACGGATTGAACGAAATTTTTGAATCCGTGGTGTAAAAAATTATTTTATTTTTTTTGGAGCTTGGCATTTTTTAATTAATCCGATATATATATATTTTTATTACCCTTCTAGTTATTTTATCATTAGTGAAATCTACAGTTTTAAAGAGCAATGTTCTTAAACAGTAATTTTAAACAGTTTATATAGTTCTATGATATATGTTTTATGAATGAACTTTTATGAATGGAATTTTATGAAATACTTTTTATGAATGAATTTTAATCAATGGACTAGTGAGTAGTCAACTAATCAATGAGTAGTTGTTTATAATTAACATGCAGATTGAATCTATTATCTAATCTGGTTTTAATTAGTGTTTAGATTAGGAATGTATATAAAGTTTTGTTGAATTGAGCAGTTGATACATCTGAGGAAGCGAGTGTTTATCTCGCGAAACGCGTAATGTACATTTAAAATAAACTATTATCTCTTAGATAGTTTTTATTCCCTTGAGCGCTCTAGCACATTTCTCTTTGTCCCGAGAACTTTTCAGTTGTTTGGATATCCGTTTGCCAGGGCAGTGTCAAGAGACGCTATCCTGAAG
The DNA here is from genome assembly GCA_025379985.1 of Phyllomedusa bahiana. Classification (NCBI taxonomy): domain Eukaryota; kingdom Metazoa; phylum Chordata; class Amphibia; order Anura; family Hylidae; genus Phyllomedusa; species Phyllomedusa bahiana. The sequence continues at coordinate 9,886 of JAODAL010048018.1, read as the reverse complement.
CCACTGACTGTCACCGCCACGTTGTTCTGATAGCTTCCCACATAGTATGCTATCAGAGCAATGGACCCCAGTACACTGCTGGGAGTAGGAAGCAGAGCATAGCGAGTCTGAAGATCCAGGCTGCGGCAGCTCTACAGCAGGACAGGTGAGTACATTTCCCGGGGGTTGGATGGAGGAGGAGGGAGATGAGTGGGAAAGGGGTGATATTAGTGTGGGTGGGGAAGGGTATTTAGAGTAGTGGAGGAAAAGAGGGTTTTGAGTGGGAGAGAGGGGTTGTGAGTGGTGGAAGTAGACAGGGTGGGGGATCGAGGATAGTGTGTAGGGTCAGAGGGGGGTGGAGCAGAAAGGGAAAGTGATTTAGAATGGGGAGGCAGAGGTAGGGAGATTGATGGGCACACATTTTTCTTATCTTAGAAAATGTATGTGTTACTTGTAGAGGTGGGGTGTCGCCCATCTTTCCTAGCTGCAACAGGTGACACACAGCTTTTCTAAGATAGGAAAACTGTGTGACATGTGGGCGATGGGACGTCACCCAACTTTCCTGGATGCTGTATAGACTATCTAGTGTCCAGAAAAGCCTGGTGATGCCCCATCCCCCGTTTATGAATAGGCTATCTGGCCTATGTGTGTGTGTAATGTTTCTGTTTCTATACAGAAACAGAAACAGCTTTGGATCTATTTTTTTCAATAAAATTGTGAAAAAGGGCTGTTGTCAGGGAGTGTTTATTTAAATATTTTTGTGTGTTTAGCTTCAGTATTTTTCTATTTAATTCCAGTGGCAGTAATTGAGGATCTGACTGATACCTCTCTATTACTAGCACTCAGGCTTGGTGTCAGCCAGCTGTGGTTTTTGTCACCCTAAGGCTGACACGAGCCCCCTGTCACTATTACCCCAGTACCAAATGCACCAGGGGTACTTGGAAGAGCCAGGTAACCATCAGAATCGGACCGCTTCTGGTGCGGGAGTGGGCAGTTATTTTTAGAATGTAAAGGGATCGGTATAAATGGACCTTCCGATTCTGGAAGTATCAGGCTGCAGATGTTGGTTTTACCTTGGATGCTTATGGAAAGTGGGGGGACCCCACATCATTTTTTTCCTGAAAACTATTATTTATTGAGAATATAAACATAGGCATCCACTGTAATGCTTACAGTAGTTGCCTGTTTTGGAATTTGGATTTTGGATTCTCAGTACGTGATCTTCCATAGCTAGCCAAGGTAAAACCAAGAGCTGCAGCCTGATACGATCAGAATGGGAAGGTCCATGGATACTGGTCCCTTCCCACCCTAAGAATACCTGCCTGCAGTTGCCCCAGAAGCGGACTATCACATTAGTGGGTCTGCTTCTGCTGATTACCCGGCATTTCCCATTATACCTACTGTGTTAGATACTGGGGTAATAGTGACAAAGAGTTAGTGTGTGCCTAAGGATGAAAAAAAATATTGCTGGCATACACCAATCTCCAGTGACAGTAATAGAGAAGCATCTGTAAGATCCTCCATTACTAGTACTGGAAATAAGTGGGAGAAAAAAAGACACAAAACGCACAAAAAACTTTTTAAGTAAATAACCACTCCAAAACAGCCCCCCTTTTTATCCATTTTATTAAAGAAATCAATCCAACACTGGTCCGGCATAATCCAATCTGACACAGTCCAAAAGGGAAACCTGTATAGAAATAAAATCATTGCATAAACCAAGACAGTACTAAATTCTATCTGCTGCATCCCCTGAAGATCATGCCTGTGGAACAATCTCCAGGGGGATGGTCCTCTGCCCCCTAAAGGAGATTGTAAGTTGTGCTCTGTACTCCTATCTCCCACCCCTCCACTACCATTATGTTATGCATCCTGGTGCCAACATAAAATACAACTCCAACCTATCACTACATAGCCCCTCCCCTCCACCTAACACCTCATAACCTCTATACCTATTAGCCCATAGTCCACCCACCTCCACCTCTTACCTCATAGTCTCCTCACTTACACCTATTACCCCATAGCCTCCTCACCTCCATCTATCCCCTCAGAACTTCTCTATCTATTACCCCATAGCCCCCTTATTTCCACCTATCACTCCCCTCTCAACTATCATCACCCTCCACCTTTTACCCCATAACCTCCCCACCTGCACTTATCACCCCATAACCTCTCCACCTATCACCCCATGTGGAGTTTGTACAGAGGTGGCCACAGGTAGGGAAGTGCTAGACAAATTAGACCTTTTAGTTGTGTGTGTGTTAATTTTGCAGTGACGATTCGTGGCCAGAAGAAGTCATCATGGCGGTCTGGAAAGGATGAAAAAGAAAAGGGAAAGAGAACAACTCCAATGATAGAATATATCTCTGGTGAGTCCCTAGATTTAACTGCACTGTAATCACTTTTGCAGAATCTGTGTCCACTGTTATCTACCACTATATGGTCACTGTATGGTGGTAATATGCGGCCTGCAGAGCCTGTGTACATTGGTGTCTACCACAATATGGTCACTGTATGGTGTTAATATACAGTCTAAATAGCCTGCGTATACTGGCGTCTACTACTATATGGTACTGTATAGTGGTTATATTAGTAGAAGTTCAATAGTTTAGGTTCAGGCACAGTTTGGTGATATCTTCCAGCTCTCCTGGATGCTGAATAGGCTATCCAACGACCAGGAAAGCTGGATAATGCTAAACCCCTCAGAGCCATTACACAGTTGGGTATAGTGGGCATGACCTTTTATGAAGGGTGTACCTTGGTATAAAGAGGGCGTGATGTATGTAAATTTTTAGGGCAACCCACTATATGAACCGCAGCTTCAAACTTCCCTGATGGCCACTTTCAAAAGTTGGCAAATATGGTGTACAGTCCTATTATTTGTCTCATTAGAGCTATCAGCTGCATGCTTGACAAAGGGGGCATGTTCCTAAAATGTAGCAAACCTGCTTCTTCTTAGAATTGCTATAGCAAGCACTGCTCAATACATATAAAAAAAAATGGACTCTGCTGGTTATAAAGGAAGACTGTGAAATTTTTGCTCTGAGGCGATATTTTAGCCAATATTGAAAAGAAATCACAGCTGATATATGTATATAAAAAGCATGTAACCTTCAAGTCCCTTGAGCAGCATGTTGACCATCTGCTGAAAAGTGGCAGGAGCATTCTTCAGTCCGAATGGGGTGATAAAGGCATAGTGTTCCTGTGCCTCACGGGTCAGGGGAATGTGCCAATATCCCTTGCTCAGATCCATGATGGTCAGGTACTTGGCCCCGGCCAATTGATCAAGCAGGTGATCAATGCACAGCATTGGGTACGCATCAGTGACCGTGACAGCGTTGAGCCCCCTGTAGTCCACGCAGAACCGAATGGTCTGGTACTTCTAGGAGACGAGGACTATGGATGATGCCCATGCACTGTTGGATGCCTGGATGACCCCCAGCGCCAGCATTTGGTCAATATCCTTGCGCATGTGCTGCTGCGCTTCGAAGGAGATCCGATATGCTGAATGCCTGAGTGGGGGAGGATCCATGGTAGCAAACTTGCAGAAAAGCACTTAGAAGGTATAAAAGCCGTTCCTTTATTAGTCAAATCTTCGTGCATAAGGATAAAATAGCGTTGGTACAAGCTTGTCCAGTCCAAGCCTAACCAGCCATTTAGGTCATTTTGATCATATTGATCAAAAGTTTTTTGTATTACGTTCTGAACCAACCATGGGAAAAAGGATTTTGGGCAAGGGGCAGCGATCATGCAGCCGCTGATCTCATCCTGCCTGTGCCTAACCAGCTAGCTAGGTCATTTTAACCATATTGATCAAGAATTTTTTGTATTAAAGTAGAGTGTGTGGGAGAGGATCCATAGAGCGAACATGATGATCAAGATGGCCTCACAATTGGGTTCATATCTGGGGAATAAAGGGGACATAGTAGCACTTGAATGTCTTGGTCATGATCTTCCAACCATTGTTGGACATTTGTAGCAATTTGACAAGCCGCATTCTCCTGCTAGAAGATCCCATCCACCCCATGAAAGACAATTAGCATGTGTGGGTGTACATGCTCTGCAAGGATGGATACATACCCAAATCGGTGGAGAGTAACTTACAAATGGATAAGTGGATCTATAAAATACCACAAAACATTCCCCAGACCATAACACTGCCATCTCCAGCTCGAGTTCTTCCAGCAATGGTTGTAGGGTATTTGTTCACTGATGTTTCTCATCTGACACACCAACGTCCATCTATTCAATGAAGCAGAAAACTTGACTGATCAGATGTGGCAACCATTTACCAATCAGCAGAAGTGCAGCGACCATCCATTTGCTTCAGACCCCCATATACAGTAGAGATCCCTGAACTGTTGTTTTAGACACGTCTGGTTGGGCCTCCTGGTTCATTATAAGGGTGAACAACCCCATATTTATGTCACATGGCTGGACCATTGTAAGTCTAGCACTTCTTACCCTTCATTTCACCCATATACCCTAATAGATTGTAAGCTCTTGTGAGCAGGGCCCTCTAACCTTGTGTCTCATCTGTAAGTAGCTTTTCATTGTGCAATGTATGTCTTTCTGTCTGTACCTACACCCTCCAAATTGTAAAGTGCTGCGGAATATGTTGGCACTATATAAATAAAGATTATTATTATTATTTAACTACTCCACTGTAACGTGTCAGTGCGCAGTCGCATCTATCTCCGGTCCTGGCTACTGAAGGCAGGTGCCGGCGGTAATAGCTGGCACCCACCATGTATGGACCAGGTACAGCTCCTAAGCCAGCTCTATACATTCTCACGCCTCCTTACTGACAGTTAGGGGTATACACTTTAGTTGGTCACCTACCTCTGCATAGCTGTTGTTTCGGCTCTTCCTTATACACCCACAAAGCCAGTTCAAGACACGTGACTTCCTTCCTAAGCTATATTCTGCTGAAAGTAGGAAGTGGTTATAATAATGTGACTCGAACAGTGTATTTGTGAACAAAAAGAGCACTTTACCATAAAGATACAGACAATGAAAAGTCAAAAGAGATAAACATTATTAATCTCTGAATCCATGAGATAAATGTAGTGCAGAATAAACGGCAACAGCATCCAATGTGAGTGTAGAAAAATGACCTTATGTTTCTTTTCGTCCCAACAGGCCAAACATTCAACATTTCGACAATTTGAGTTTTTGTCAAGCATGCAGGACATGGTCATAATAATGTGACTCAACTGTGTTTTTGATCCTCTTTACTACTCTTCTTTATCTGACCTTTTAATACTTTTCTCTCCAATGCACTTTATACCTGTCCTTGCACAATTAATGGCTCGGTGCATGACCTTTTCAGAATAAGTTATTTCCCCCCTATTGTTTACAGCACATATGGCTGATCCACTGTGCAGAACAGAGTTTGACACCATTTGAGCCCTTCTGCTTTCTCTGTGCTTCACTGTTTCCAGGTTTGGACATGACTTGTTAGCACCTGATGATAAAGTGCTATAGAGAATTTACATAGACCTAAAACACTTTATCATTATTAAGTAGATTCCAGCAGCATTTCAACCTTGAAAGTTATTTTGCAAACTACACATGTAAATAGGAGTATATGCAGATTACAAGGCAGAATACTTCAATCTTCCCCAGATACTAAAATTTCATGCAGGAAGTGAGTTCAAGTAGCATTTAAGATTCATTTAAAATCATTATTTTGAAATATGACTCTCTTGGTAGTTATCATATACTCCAAAGAGGACGTTGCGGCAGTTAACAGTGAATGAGCCATATATAAGAATATTCCCTACAGCTAGGTTTAAGCGAGTAAACTACCCTTGTAATGGTGTTTTATTCTACTTGTCTGAAAGCTTTGGCATATAGTAACTTAAACTCCTGCGCTCTCCGGACATTATTTTGAGATTGTAGTTCAGCATTTTGGAGAATGATAAACTCTATTTGATCAATTTTAAGGCACCAGAAAATGCTAAAAGAAATTTTATTTACTTTACCAAGTGGTTCAAAATAATGTAAAGCAAACACAATTTTACAGGTTAACTTTTATTTTAAAAGGAAAGTATTATGTTTTTTATTATTTAATAAGTGCCTTACCGGCCCAGTTACCCCCCTTCCTGACTAGGCAGATTTTCCTTAAAGGGGTTTTGCCACCATGTAATGTTGACGCGGGAACCTCCAAAATGGGTATTTAATCACTTTTCTAAAAAATTAGTGATTAAAAAAGTGAAAACTCTGAGAGCAAACAGCTTTTTCCCCAACCCCCCTTGGTTCCACAAAGTTTCCCCAGTCACGACCCGGGACTAAAAGGGCCCGCGCTTGCGTGAATCCCCTTCTTATTGATGACGGGCAGAATAAAGGGGTTTTTTAAAAAAAATAGCTAGGATGTCAGCATAAAACAATCCTTACAAACCTGAGTAATGAAGCTACGTTTCGGCCCCAAAAAAACTGCTTGAAAAAGGCTCACGTTTTTGGAGCCGAAAAGTAGCTTATGTACTCAGGATTCGAATAAAGGATTGTTTTATGCTGACACCCAGCTATTTTTTTTGGGACTTTTTATAGCGGGGTTTTTCTACCCCCCCCTTTTGGTGGTCTGCTGCATTACCCCATCCCTATTTCCCTGGGCTTCATTGACCCTAACCAAAATTTTCTTTTAGAAGGGCTTTTAAGGGGACCGGGTACAAAATGTTTTCTTTTGTATAAGAGTAACTAGCTTTTGTGTTTTAATCCCCGCTTTTTTTGAAGAAATTTCAATCTGTGTTAAAAGGTGTTCTTTTTGTTTACAGCATTCACAAATTATTGTTTTATTTTTGAGTGAAAAAGTACAGGATCCCCCTTTTCGGGCCCTGTGCTCTGGCTGTGTGTGTCTGTGTGCGTCTCTGTCGTCCGTATTTGTTTACATTAATAACTGCTTAGCGATAAAAGGTTTCTCCTGACAGGCAGCTTTGAGCCCAGTCTTGCTGTATTGAATCCACTGTTTTACTGTTTATTAGTTCACTTAAGTTTTAAGACCCCTTTAAATTTCCCCAATCCCCCCTCCCCCTCTCCCTCTCTCCACTGAAACTTCAGACTCAGGTGATTTTTTTTAATCTTGCTCTCATGCTGAACAGAGGTCAGTACTTGGGTTGGTGGCAAAACCCCCTTTATACATAGAATTTGAATGCTTTTCGCTTTCTCAACTTGGGCCTGTTTGGGAAATGAATAGGTGGGCGCATAGTGCTTCCACTGGGTGGGGCAACAGGAGAACAAGTAGAGACGGCCCCCAAGGGGTGGGCTTTTGGGGGGGGGCCAATGTTATCTGTCAGCAACACTAGGTTGCTGCAGCTGTATGTAGCACGGTGATATCCAGCCCCTTTTTGGGTTGCTTCCCGGGAACAGCTGCCGATGGGTGGGGGGCTGTTCCCCCGTTCCAGGTCCCCATGTTCCCTTTTATGGTTTTGGGGCCGTCCGGATGGCTATAAAAGGCCTCCTACTACAGGGGATCAGGGGGCTGGGTTTCGCCAGAACCTGGAGAGCAGTGGGCTGGATAGAGGCTCGGCCCCGGGGCTTGAGGGAAGCCTAAAAGTAAATAAGGAGGTTTTAACTTTGGTATTTTGGTGCTTTGTGGAAAAACCCCAGCCCCTGAGTAGAGAGGGATTGTTGATTTTTTTTTTTTTAAAGGGGGGTTGGGGAACGGCCGAGGATTTTATTTGTGTTTTTTTTTTTTTTTTTTTTCTGTAAACTGTGTGCCTCAATAAAACGGGTAAACCCCGGGGAAAAAATAAAGGGGCTGTTGTGGGCAGTCCCATCCATTTGAAAGCAGCGACCCAAAGAGCTGAAAACCCCCCGGGGAAACCGGTTCCAAAAGATGGGGGGCCAGACGAATGTGATTTCCCAACACTGTTAGGTCAAAAACCTCACTTTGTTGCCCATGGGCCCCAATCACAGTGCCCCCCCCCCATTTTTCCCAAAAAACTATATGAAATTAAAGATGCACGGTGATAGATTAGAAGTTTTCATACATGAGGCCCTTGGTTTTTTTCCCAAAATTATTTTTAAAAATATGAGGGGAGTAGAAAAAAATTTTTTTACCCCCTTCCGGGCCGAACCCTTTTTTTGTTTGTCACATTTTTTTTTCCCCCCATTCCCTTCCCTGTGGTTTTTGTGGTTTTGTGGATCAAAGGGGTTTTAAATCGGACAGAATGAACCCGGGCTGGTACTGGGTTACGGCCAGATGGGGAAAAGGGGGTTTTGAAAAAGTTTGTTTTTCCTATATTTTTTTTTTTCATTTTTTTTTTAAACAGCAAAAAAGGCGTTTTTAAATTTAAATTTTTGGGAAATTTGGGGTTATTTTTTATCTCTTTTGTTTATAGGGGGAAATAATGTTTGGGAGTTGTTGGGGTTGGGGGCTAAAGGTTGTTGTTTGGCCGGGGGTTTTGTCAAACTCGGGGCCCCCCTAAAGTTTTGGGGAAACTAAAAACTCCCATCATCCCCAACTTATTTGGGTTATAAAATCCCCGGGCCCACTTTTTTTAGGTTACACCGGCCCAAAAACGGGCCCGTTAACATTTTAATTTTTCTAATCCCCAATCACATGACGGAAAACTCAGTGATTTGCTTTGTAGACATGGTTCAAGACAATCTTGCAGTTAAAAACCGGGGCATAGTATGGGGAAGAAAGGTGATTTGAGTGCCTTTAAACCCGTGGCAGGGTTTTTTGGGTGCCAGAAGGGCGGGTTTCGGGAGTTTTTCAAAAAAACTGCTGATCCGGGGGTTTTTAAAGCACAACCATCTTGGGTTTACAGAAAATGGCCCAAAAAAAAGAAAAAAAATCAGGGGAGGGGCCCAGCCCTTTGTGGGCGGAAATGCCTTGTTGTTTCCCAAAGGGCCCAAAGGGAAAAATGGGCGGGAACGGGTTTCGAGCGGGATGGGAAAAGGCCCAAAAAGGACTCAAAAAGCCCCCCTTTTTAAACCCAAAGGGTTTAGGAAAGAAAAAGCATCTTCTGAACGACAGTAGGGGCGAATTTGAGGCAGAGGGGGAACAGCAGCAAAAGGGCCACACCGGGTCCCAAAACCCCTTTTTCAGCAAAAGAACAGGAAAGGGGCTCCAAATTTTTGCCCAAGCTTTCATCGAAAATTGGACAGTAGAAGATTGGAAAAAACGTTGCCTCGGTCGGGGGGGAGTCTCGATTTCTGCTCCCGGAAATTGGGTGTGGTGGGGTTAAAAGTTTGTTTTTTTCATATTTTTTATTCATTTTTTTTTTTAACAGCAATAAGGCGTAAAAAATTTTTGAAGTGTTATTTTTTACTTTTTTGTTTATAGGTGATATAATGTTTGAGTTGTTGAGTTGGGGGCTAAAGGTTGTTGTTTAGGCCAGGGGTGTCAAACTCGGCCCTGTGTTGGGGGAAACTACAACTCCCATCATGCCCCATTATGGGTTATACAACCGGGAATTTTTGGGTACAGGGGCCAACGGGGTTTTTAACACTAATTTTTAATTTTAAAATAATGCCAAACTCATATTTCATTTTGTTTCAATAAATCAGAAAAAGACCTCGGGTGGGATTTTTTTCATAAATTTTTTTTTTTTTTCCCTGAAATTCCCCTGTAACGGGATTGATGTTTACATGGAATATGGGGAAACAGTCTCCTATACTAACTGCAGTGATGTGGATCTGTGAAAACCGGCAGAATCTTTTAAAAATCGAGCCCCAGAGCATGACCCAGGGATCGTGTATCAGTGTTCATTGACACTGTATTACAATGATAAAAGGCAGGGACAGAATAAACCTCCCCCCTTTTCATGAAGAGCTAAAATGCCACGACCTGTTTTTGTTGACAGTCACAATTTGTGTGCGCTGGAAACTCTTCAGAATGTTTCCGAATGCCTGTGCAAAGTTTAAAAACCATCGTCTTTTGGGTTTTTTCATGGATGGT
>JAODAL010048017.1:0-29369 GCA_025379985.1 Phyllomedusa bahiana | reverse complement strand
CCTTTCCTCATGAGTCGTTCTTATTCCCTTTTCTTCTGCATCCGTTCCACACCGCCATGGGGAAATTTTGTCCAGGCCACAACTCATCCCTGCAGAAATTATGCACAAATATCTTAGAATCCTCAATTTTCAAGCATTTCTTTACCATTACTTCCCAGGGGTGGGAGAGCGGGTACAAGCCATAACTTAGAGGCCTAAGGGGTTGGAGGGTGGGGAGAGGACTAACCCCCCTGAGATAATGCTACAGCTATGGCTGCTGCCCTCTCAATTATATTACCGGGTAGGTAGGCAAAGGGGGAAAGGTCCCGGTAATTAGATAGGCCCTATTTAGGTAGGTAGACCCCCGCCGGATAAGTTGGTAGGCCAGCCCCAGGTAGGTTGGTGGGTACCTAGCCATGAGTCTCCTTTAGTTTGTAGGCGGTCAGGCCCTCCTTTAGAGGTTAGGTAGAGTCAGGGCCCTCTTTAGGGGTTTTACGTATAGTCCAGGGCCCTCCTTTAGAGGTTAGGTAGAGTCAGGGCCCTCCTTTAGAGGTTAGGTAGAGTCAGGGCCCTCCTTTAGAGGTTAGGTAGAGTCAGGGCCCTCCTTTAGAGGTTAGGTAGAGTCAGGGCCCTCCTTTAGAGGTGACGGATAGTCAGGGCCCTCATTTAGAGGTTAGGTAGAGTCAGGGCCCTCCTTTAGAGGTTAGGTAAGTCAGGGCCCCCTTTAGATTTAGGCAGCCACGCCCCCTTTAGTTTAAAAGGCAGCCAGCCCCCTTTAGATATGGGCAGCGCCAGGGCCCCCCTTTAGATATAGGCAGTCAGGGCCCCCTTTAGTTATAGGCAGCGCCAGGGACCCCCTTTAGTGATAGGCAGTCAGGGCCCCCTTTAGTGATAGGCAGCGCCAGGGACCCCCTTTAGTGATAGGCAGTCGGGACCCCCTTTAGTGATAGGCAGAGCCAGGGACCCCCCTTAGTGATAGGCAGTCAGGGCCCCCTTTAGTGATATACAGTCCAAGGGGGCCCCTTTAGTGAAAAGGCAGCGCCGGGGAAACCCCCTTTTAGTGATAGGCAGCGCCAGGGACCCCCTTTAGTGATAGGCAGCGCCAGGGACCCCCTTTAGAGATAGGCAGCACCAGGCACCCCTTAGTGATAGCAGCGCAGGGACCCCTTTTTAGGAGATAGGCTGCGCATCAGGGGACCCCCTTTAGTGATAGGTCAGCAGCGCAGGGACCCCCTTTAGTGATAGGCAGTCAGGACCCCCTTTAGTAGTAGGCAGCAGTGCCCCTCCGTAGTATATTAAAAAAATTAAAAATCAATCACTTACCTGAGCCTCGGTCTGCCGTCGAGCTGCGCCGGCTCCTGCCGCCTGCATTAGCGGCGCGGGGGAAGTGACGTCACCGCGCCGCCTACGTCAGCAGTAGGGGCCGGCAGCCGGCAGGCTGAAGGGCCTAATGCATTCAGCTGCCAGGCAGTCATGCGGAAGCGCAGCGTAGTGGCGCTGCGCTCCGCTGACACCGCGCTGCCCCGGGATCGGGGACATTAGTCCCCAGCTCCCGGGTCCGGTCTCTGGGCGCTAGGGACGGGGGGGGCGGTCAGAGACCGGATGCAGTGGCCGTGCCCCGGGGCAGCGACGGCACTGCCTTCCGGGGCCCCCGCAACTCGGTGGCCCAAACTGTGGGCCTGGCGGAGCCTGGTTCGGGCGGCCGGCACCGCGGGCCCTGCTCTGGCCGTGAGGGAATAAGGGGGGGCCGCTTGCAGCGGGCCCCTCTTTATTCCACCGGTGCCCCATAACGGAGTACCGGTTGTACCCCCTGTATGGCGGCCCTGTGACGTTCTGGAGTCCCTGCTGTCAGGGGTCATTTTACTTCTGTTGTTTGAGTCCGTGCTGTTATTCATGTGATGGTGAGCTTGACTCAATGGCTGGGGATGTAGATTGTTTGTAGGTTATGTTGGTGCTTTTGGTAGTGTCAGTGTGCTTGTTTTTTTGTTTATATTAGTCCTCTTGATTGTAAGCAAGTGCACACCCTGACTCTGATGTTAGGCGAGTTTCTCGCCCATGTTTCTTCTTGCTTTGTGTGTAGGGGGCTCTCACACAGAGCGGTTTTGTGCATTTTTGATGCGTTTTTTTGTGCAGAAATGTTACAGCATTAACTGCTCTGCCTTTCTATGCCAACAAAACCGCCACAAAAACGCACTCAAAAATACTCTGTGTGAAAGCAACTTTATAGTGTAGTTTATTTTAGAAAGTGGCGAGGTGCGAGAACAAGGGCAATTTTGTAAGCGGATATTGTATGTGGGCTGGTGGGGGCTTTGTGCCAGGGCTGATTTTTATTCCCAGTCCGGCCCTGACTGTAACCATCGAGCGGTCTAATCTGTAACCATTGAGCATTGTAGCCTATAATCAGAGCGTTGTAACCTTTAATCATGAAGGGTTATAACCTGTAACTATCGCGTGTTGTAGCCTGTAACTATCAAGCGTTGTAACCTGTAACCATCAAGCGTTGTAACCTGTAACCACAAGTATTTAATTCTATTGTTGTGCAAAAGAAAAATAAAGTTATTGCAACACCATCTCTGATCAAGCAAACCCCTTACAAGCATGTAGTAGGTTTTGCATTGCATTAATACAGTAAAAAAAACAATCTCTTTAAGGCAAAGATCTGCTCTGGAATTACAGGGATTGTCCACTTTTAAAAACCCATTCTCATACAGTCCATTATGAATTTTTTTTATTTAATAGAGGGGATTCATGATCCTCATGAGAAGATCAGTTACATCTCTCACTTTGGGTGACCTATCCTGTCCTGCATTACCTAAGAAACCCCTCAATGGGCACAGTGTAATATTAACCTTCTCCTGCTGAGATATTGTAAGGAAATAAACAATAATGGCTGGATTTCTGCAGAGATTACAGATGATTGCTGTGGATCCCAGCAGGGGAATACTTCATGATCATTTTAATGTCAAGGGACCCTTTTAATGAGTAGTGATTGTCAAAAGCTGAGAAACCCGTCACAAGAGTTGTCTAGTGCAGGCTTATTTCATCCGAGTTCTGGGGTTAGCACTGAAGTAACTGGGTCCAGTAGGGTTACATAGTTATTATACATCCACGGCCATCTTTATTAGGTATCCACCTGTCAACTGCTCGTTAACACTTAATTTCTAATCAAGCCAATGACATGGTGTAATAGTGCATTTAGACATGTGACATGTGTCAAGGAACAATCTCCTGCAGTTCTAAACCGAGCATCAGTATGGGAAGAAGAGGTGATTTGAGTGCCTTTGAACGTGGCATGGTGTTGGTGCCAGAAGGGCTGGTCTGCGTATTTACAGAAACTGCTGATCTCCTGGACTTTCACGCACAACCATCTCTAGGTTTACAGAGAGTGGTCCGAAAAAGAAAAAACATCAGTGAGCGGCAGTCCTGCAAGGCGGTAATGGCCTTGTTGATGCCAGAGGTCAAATGGAATGGGCAGACTGGTTTGAGATGATAGAAAGGCAACAGTGATCAAATGCCACCCGTTACAACAAAGTGTCGGCAGAAGAGCATCTCTGAAACGCACAGTACGGCGAAACTTTGAGGCAGATGGGCTACAGCAGCAGAAGACCACGGTGCCACTCCTTCAGCTAAGAACAGGATACTGGTGCTAACCAATTTGCCCAAGGTCATCGAATTGGAAGTAGAAGATTGGAAAAATTATTGCTGGTCTGATGGAGTCTCGATTTCTGCTGCGTCATTCGGATGGTTAGGTCAGATTTTGGCGTCAACAACATGAAAAGCATGGATCCATCCTGACTTGTATCAAACGGTTCAGGTGGTCGGTGGTGGTGTCATGGTTGTGGGGGAATATTTTCTTGGCACTCTTTGGGCCCTTGGCTTTTAGTACCAATTAGCATCGTTGCTACAACTTGTGGAATCTTTGACCACGAAGAATTGAAGGCAGTTCAGAAGGCAAAAGGGGGTCCAACCCAGTTTCTAGCATGGTTTTACCTAATAAATTGGACGGTTGAGTGTAGTTAGTACGGTTGAAGAAGACACATGTCCATCAAGTTCAACCAAGGGATGTGGGAAAATTGTGGGGGAGGGAGAGGAAGACTAGGACTTTTAAGCCCTAGCTCACCCCTGGTTAATGCCCTGGAACCACAAAGGCAAGAACCAATCTGTCCCAGTGCAGATCATATCTCTGACCCCAGAGGCCTCCACCAGCCCAGATACGGAATTATAACATACGCAACGTACGCATTAATATCTTTAGTTCCAGGTAGGTATCTAAGTCTTCTTGAAACGCTCTAACAGTTCATGCTGTGGACAGCTCCTCAGGCAGGCTATTCCACAAGGATTTCACAGTTCTTACAGTCGAAGAACGCTCTTCTCCTCTGGAAATTGAATCCTTTTTCTCTAGTCGAAGGGAATGTCCCTTGTTTCTGAGGGGGACTTCACTTAAAAATCTTTTTTCCCCTATACTTTTTGTAGGGACCTTTATTTTTTTTTAAAATTAATCAGTCCCCCCAAACCCGCTTTTCTCAAGACTAAAAAATTTCAATTCTTAACCTTTCCTCATAATTTAAGATCCCAAATTCCCCTTTAAAAGTTTGGGGCTGTTTGTACTCCCCTTTTTCTCTTAAAATCTTTTTAAAAGGGGGCCCCAGAACTGAACGCATATTTTAAGTGGTACCCCAATGCTTGTCACGTGAATTACATCCTTCTCCGCGGCCATGCCTCTTTTAATAACCCCAATCTTCAGTGGGGGCCCAAAAAAGTATTGGGCCCCCCTGCAACTGTCGATAATATCAGTTTCTTCCCTGAAAAGTTTGAAATCTCAAATTCTTTGGTATTGTCCATTTAATTTGCTTCAAGGGGAAAACCAAAAAGAATCCTTTAAGGCAAAGATTGCTCGGGAAATTACAGGGATTGTCCATTTTTAAAAACCATTCTCAAACATCCATTAGAATTTTTTTAAATTAATTGGGGGATTCATGATCCTCATGAAAGATCAGTTAATTCTCATTTTTGGGTGAATACCCTGTCCTGATTCCTAAAAACCCCCCCCTCAATGGGCACGTGAATAAAACCCTTCCCGCTGAGATATTGTAAGGAAATAAACAATAAGGTGGATTTCTGCAAGATTCGATGATTGCGTGGGGTCCCAGCGGGGGAATCTTCTGATCATTTTAATGTAAAGGGGACCTTTTTAAGAGTAGTGATTGTCAAAAGCTGAGAAAAAACCCCCCACAAGATTGCTAGTGCAGGGTTTTTTCATCCGGTTTTGGGGTTGCATGCGTACTGGGTCCCCGGGTTACATATTCCATAGTTTGTACTTAAAGAAAACAATGTCCATAAAATTAACCAAGGGTGTGGAAAATGTGGGGGGAAGGAAGAGACAAGGGGTTTTAAGCCCGCCCCACCACTGGTTAATCCCCGGGAAACCCACAAGGCAAGAACCAATCTCCCAGGGGGATCATATCTCTGACCCCAGACCTCCACCACCAAACCCCGGAATATAACATAGAAAACGTACAAATTTAAATATTCTTTAGTTCCAGGTAGGTATCTAATCTTTCTTGAACGCCTACATTCCTGCTTGACCAGCTCCTCGGGCAGGTTTTCCCACAGATTCACAGTTTTTACAGTGAAGAACGCTCTTCTCCTCTGGAAATTGAACCCTTTTTTTCCTAGTCAAAGGGGAATGTCCCCTTGTTTTTTGGGGGGGTTTCACTTGAAATCTTTTTTTCCCATACTTTTTGTGGGGACCATTTATATATTATAAAATTTAATCATGCCCCCCCGAACCCGTCTTTTCTCAAGACAAAATAATTTTAATTCTACAACCCACCTCAAACTAAGATGCCCCTTTCCCCCTTATAATTTTGGTTTTGCTGTCTTTGTACTTCTCTAGTCCATTACACTCTTCTATAAACGGGGCCCAAACTGAACAGCTTTTTCTAAGTGAGGACGCACCAATGCTTTGTACAGCGGTAAAAATTACACCTTTCTCCCCGGGCCCCATGCCTCTTTAATACACGCCAATATTTTACATGGTCCCAAAAGTATGGCACCCCTGAAAATTCGTCAGATAATACTATTTTTTCCTAAAAGATTGCAATCAAAATTTTTTGGGAAAATTGTTTTCATTTTAATTTGTCTTCAAGGAAAACCACAAAAAGAATTGTCTAAAGCCAAATTGGATATAATTCCCCCCCAAACATAAAAAAGGGGGGGAAAAAAAAGATTGCACTTTTTAAAAAAAAAAATCGTGATGCTTCTCAAAATTTTTAAATTACAGCACCTGTAACTTACCTGTGGCACCTAACGGGTTTTGGCAATAACTGAATCACACTTGCGCCGTTGACATGGATAAATTTTAAAACTCAACCCTGTCCGTGTCCTTTGTGTCCCACATTAAATGGAGAAAAAAAAGAAGACCAAGAACTTCTGGGGACTTGAGAGTAAAAATTGTGGGGAACAGAGCAATCTCAAGGCTACAAGTCCATCTAAAAAACCCCGAATGTTTTCCTGTTCCCCATGGCATGTCATCAAAAATGTAAAGCCCATGGCCTGGGGCAACCTCCATAGTGGGACGGAAAAAAAAAAATTTACAAAGAATTCAACGCAAGATTGTGCGGGGTGGTAAAGAACCTCGATAACATCCAAAAAAGTTCAAGCTGCCCTGCGTACGAGGGGCAACAGTGCGACCCATACTATTGCGGGGTCTGAATGAAAAAGGGGCGGTTTGGGAGGATACCCAGGAAAACCCCATTTTTTACCCCCAGACATAAAAAAAAGCCAGGCGGGTTTGCCAAAACTTACCTGAGAAAGCCTAAAACGTTTTGGAAAATGTTCTCGGTCAGATGAGACAAAAGAGAGCTTTTGGGAAAAGGCATCAACATAGGTTTACGGGAAAAAAAAAGGGGATTCAAAGAAAAGAACACGCTCCCTACGTAAACATCGGAGGTTCCCTGAGTTTTGGGGGTTTCTTTGCTTCCTCTGGCACTGGGCGCTTGCCGTGTGCATTTGGGATATGAATTTTGAAGACTACCAAAAAATTTTTCAGCATAATGTAGGGCCCAGGTGGAAAGTGGGGCCCCCAGAGGGCATGGGGCTTCCAGAGGACAATGACCCAAAACACACTTCAAAAAACACTAGAAAATGGTTTTCAGAAAGCACGGCCCCAAGAGTCCAACCCAATCCCCTAGAACACCTGGGAGAGATCTCAAAATGGCAGTTTGGAGAAGCACCCTTCAAACTCAGGGGCCTGGAGCAGTTTGCCCCAAAAAAGAATGGGCCAAAATTCCAGCAGAGTATTTTAAGAAACTCATTGATGGTTCCGGGAAACTTTTTCCAGTTATTTGGCTAAAGGTTTTTGCTACCAAGTATTAGGCTGAGGGGGCAAATACTTTTGTCCCGGGCCCCTTTTTTGGAGTTTTGTGTGAAATGACAATGATTTGATTTTTGTTCATTCTCTTTTTTTTTTTTCATTTCAAGCAAAATAAATGAATATATTAAAAACCCCAAAAAATTTGTGATTGCAATCATTTTCAGTAAAAACTGAGTATTATCTGACAGAATTGCAGGGTGCCCAAACTTTGGCCCCCATTGTACTTGCTCTAAGGGAGTGATTTACATTGCATGCTGTTCGTAGTCATGATCTACAAGAACGCCCAGATCTTTCTCAACAAGCGATTTTCCAAGTTTTTTTTCCCCCTAACATATAGCCTGTAATTATTTCTACCCGATGTAGAAAAATTACATTTATCCACATTTAACCCCATCTGCCAAGGGAAGTCCAAGCACCGTGTGTCCAGGGCTGCTTGCAATTTATAGCACTTCCAAGATTGCATACCCCTGCATAGCTTGGTGTCATCTGCAAAAATCGAAACCGTGCTATTGATCCCTTCCACTATATTGTTAATAAATACACTAAATAAAGAGGACCTAATACTGAGCCCTGTGGCACCCACTCACAACCGGGGACCACTCAGAGTAGGAGTCATTTCCCCACCACTCTCTGAGTACAATCCAGCAGCCAGTTTTTAATCCAAATTACACACTGTTATCTCTAACCCAATGGATTCTAATTTACCTAACAAACGCTTATGCGGGACGTGTCAAATGCCTTTGCAAAGTTCTAAAAACACAATATCACCAGCTGCCCGCTATCCAAACTTCTACTCACCTCTTTATGAAAACAGATCAGATTGGTCTGACAGCTTCTGTCCTTAGTAAAATCCAGCTGGCAATCACGAATAATATTGTATTTGTCAACATACCCTGTATATAGTCCTTATGGGGTCCCTCAAACATTTTTCCCACAACAGATGTTAAACTTACTGGTCTATAAATTCCCTGGGCAAAACTTGAACCTTTTTGAAGAGGGGAACTACATTTGCCTTGCGCCAGTCTCCTGGTACTATACCAGTCACCAGGGAATCTCTAAATATCATGTACAGGGGCACACTGATAACCGAGCTGAGCTCTTTAATTACTCTTGGGTGAATGCCATCAGGACTTGGAGCCTTGTTCACATTCAGTTTATTTAACTTGGCTTTGACTTTTTCTACACTGAGCCAATAAATTATAGCAGATGATGTATTAACAGTACTGGCACCACCTACATCTGCACTTGGCCCACCCCCATCAACTACTTTCTCAATGATAGTATATACTGAGCTGAAGAACCTATTTAGTACCTCTGCCTTCTCTTGGTCACCAGTGACCAATTCCCCATCACAGGTTTTTAAGGGTCCTACATGCTCTGACTTTAACTTTTTGGCATTTATATGCTTAAATAATTTCTTGGGGTTAGTCTTGCTGTCCTTGCCACCTGCCTTTCATTATGTATTTTAACTGCTTTGATCACTTTTTTACAGATTTTATTAAGCTCTCTATAATTTTCAAAGGCTGATGCCGACCCCTCTGACTTATATTTTTTAAATGCCCTTTTTTATTGTTTATTGCCCTCTTAACAGAAGGTAGAAGCCATGTTAAATCCAACCAAGGGCAGCATCTGCATGGAGTCCGTATGTTTCCCTATCTTTCCACAGGGTTTTTCCACCACACTCTAAAAACGTACTCTCAGGGTAATTGGCTTCCTATGACCAAGCGCCATATCTGCATGGTTTTTGCATATTTACTCATGTTTGCATAGGTTTTCCCACTACTCTCCAAAATAAACCTATTAGCATAATTGGCTTCTTATGAAATTGTTGTATAAAGTTTTGATTAGATTGGGGCCTATATTGAGTGACAATCTCTGTACATCACTGCAGAATATGTTGGTGGTATGTAGGCAACAAGAAAAACATTTTAATGGTGTTGGGGGGCAATTAGCACCTCCTTAACAAGCCAAAAGTAGAGAACTTGTAGAAAGAATATTACTGGTTCTGGAGTGCCGTTTTGGTAGGATCCTGTATAATGCAGCTCCTCCTTTGCTGCACTGTATATTCGTTGGCTAGATCTCCCAGATCAAAAGTATTTCTTATTCTGTAATAATAATTAAGCCACTGACAGGTCTTAAATTCGCTAAATTGTAACATTGCATTTTTCACAAAAAACCTAGGGCCGCATGTGTGAAAACAGTCTAGGTCTAAGACTTTCCTTGTTGCTCATACAAACCAATTAGAGCTTTCATTTCATGTAGTGTGCTCTGAAAATTGTATGTATTTTTTGTTTGTTTCTTTGTCATACAAACCATTTAGCCTGGATATCTTCCTTAATAATAGAATAATAGGCAAGTCTAGGGTCAAGTCTCTCAGAAATAAAATAATATTCATTGTCCAGGTTTATCTTTTCACTGTAGTTTACTCAATATCTGTATTTAGTCATATACATAATTGCATAAATTGGCTATTTACAGATAAAAGATTGCTTTAATTGCATAGGACATGTTGATAAGATAGACTTTGCCTTCAAAGGAGATGTCGCTCTCTATTCCTATACAGTTTAGTCTCTTGACATCACCGATTTTTCCAGGGAAAGCCAAGGCCAGACAGATATTTCCACTGTAGCATCCATTGCACGGGAAGTGGAGTATTACATTGGGATAATTCAGAGTCCATTGGTGTAGCTCTCTGTTATGGAAGGACCAAGGGCCTTAGCAGTCACAGCAACTTCAATGGCGCCCAGAGGTTGAGGGGCCCACTAAGGTGCAAGAACATTGTTCCTTTTGGAGGGAAACAAGTAGTTGGTCTTTCTGGTCTCCAGCACAACTATGTGGGTTCCCAGATTATATGGTGATGGGATTTTTTATATGTGTTTGTGGAGAAAACACAAACCCAAAAAAGCGCAGAAATTGCCCCTCAATGAGCGATTTTTGGGTATATACAGAAATAAAATAGGTGTGGTGGCCACTCACCTGGCAGGGTTGTGCCTCCAGTGGCATGCAATATATATCCTCTCATCTGGGTAATCCGTCTGGGTCATCCAGTGGAATGGTGAAGATCTGTATTTTTTGGGTTTTGTATTCCCGTTATGTTGCTATTTGGTTCCCAGGGTTTGGGGCCCCCCGAGAAACAAAAAGTTCTGCTGTGCTGAGCAGTATGTAGAAGTAGTCTGTATATCTGGGGATACCCCTCATATAAGAAATTTCACCGTTCCGTGGTTGGTTTGCAGGCCCCTCGTACCTTTTAAATTTAAAAAAAAGCTAAATAGCTTTGCACAAACCCAATTGAGGATTTTTATTATGAGGGAAAAAATTAAAAAAGAACCCCGGGAAAGGGAAAAAAAACAGTAATAAAAAAAAATGAGGGTTGGTTCTTTATAGAAAAATTTTAGCAGAAGTTTATATGGAAAAAAGGCTGTGGTGGCTTGGGGCGCGTTGGATGGAGCAATTTTGGGGTAAGGGCAGTTTAAATTTCTCAAAAAAGAATTCCCCCTTAAACCCCGCTGTTAAATGAGGGGAGTAAGGTGAGGGTTCACATCCCCAAAAAGGGGGTAGCCCTTTTGCACAGTCAAGGGGGCTCACCTGGGAGGGAGGGGTTTCACTACAAATCCCACAGGTCTTTGTGTGACCTTAAAACAAAAATTTATTTTCTGCTTATGAAACAGAGTTTTTCCCGGGATAGAGATCCCCTAAAAAAAGGGCTCAGTTGGGGTCTAAACGGAATTTGTACGTTTACTACCTGTTTGTGGGGATAAAACTGCGGAAAAATAGGAGAAAGGTATCATTTACAAAAAACCCTAATGGTTTTATTGATAAAGATGAAATAAAAGGTTTTGGAAAAAAAACTATGGGAGGGAAAAAAATGGGGGAAAAATTTTGGGAAAAGGGTATGTGAAATGAGGGTCTAACATAAAAAAAGTACGTATTTTAATGAGCATAAGCCCAGTTTTTAAAACAAAAAAATGTGCTGAAAAAATCCCTTTCCCCGGGGGGATTTTGGAGTCACTGTCGGCGCTCGGGTGCTCCAGTGGCCCGGGCGCTGGCTTGGACACTTCAGCAATATGTGACTCCTCAAGGAGCACATACAGTTGAATCCCAAGTCAGCCAACAGCGTCCGGGCGCTGCCGTGGCCCGGGCACTGTCGGCGATCTCTTGACCTGTATGCGACTCCTCTGGGAGTGCACATTTTTATTGTCATTTTTATTCAAACGTAGTTCCATCAAGTAAATTAGATCTACGAGAAATAAGTAGCTCTCACTGTGTAATATCTGTCTTTTGTCTGTAATTATACCCTCTACATTGTAAAGTGCTGCGGAATATGTTGGCGCTATATAAATGAAGATTATTATTATTATTATTATTATAAGATGTGCTCTATCTGAAAAATTATAAATATGGACAGGATACAAATAAAGCCGTTGTATAATAAGTCAGTTCTTTCATTACACTGTACAGTATTACATGCTATAGAGATGATTGGAAATATTTTTCACACTCCTGGTCTTTGGCTGCTGACAATTTCACCATAGCCACATGCAGCATCCATTGGTCATCACTGGTGGTTATCCCACTAAAAACCATCCTCCTCCAATGCCTTCTCAGAGCACACTTGTCTGTATCTGTATCTTGGCCAATGCATCAACATTAGTATGGGGAAAGCTTGTCTCAGCTGGACTAGGCCCAGGATTACCTCCTCTTGCTGCAAACCAGACTACACTTCAACTGGAAAAAACTAGAACTAACTTGCCCCTCCCAGCTAGGGCACCGTACATGGCCTATGCCTCCTCCCAGGCCCCCAGATACCTTGTTTACTTCTGCATAGTCTGAAATTATGTCACTGTATATACTGTATATACACACGATCATCACTATCTGCTTTCTCCAGCATTAATATTTAAAGGAGCACTTCTGTTCCACCCATTACCTGACCATCAGGTTCTGTATTTTAAAGGGGTGTTCATACGATGCAAAGTCCACCGCACAGGACACTTCGATTCGACCGTGCATAAGAATGAGAAGGGCGGCATTTGCGGTTGTACTCCTTTTTCATTTCTTTGAGACTTCCAAATTTAGCCACATGTGTGCACTCAGCTATATAATTAGAAGTGAATGAGAGGACGGCCGCCGCATCTCCCTCCTTAGGCAATGTACCACACGGCTTTATTTGTGGCCACGGATTGGAGCCCCGTACTTCCGCCGATATGAGCACATCAGTACGTGCTTCCAATGCCCTCCCAGTAACTACGTTTTATCACAGATCTCATAGAGGAACTGTGATTATTTTACGTCGCGAATTGCCGTAGATAAAGATAGTCCCCCCTCCCCGCCTCGCCCCCTCTGCACGGCAGCGGCAATAATTGCGGTGGCTGAAATCCGTCCTAGCAAAAAAAAAAAAAAATTAATATAAATGAAAAAAAAAACAAGAAAAAAAAAATTAGACTGCCCAAACGCGCCCTCCAAATAGACGCCCCATGTACCTCCCCAGGACGAACGACTCTCTGACGTAACAAAACGCCACCGCGACCAACGGACGCCTCCAGCCACAGCAATAAGCCGTGTGAACCATCCTTATGCACTCATGCATCGTTACCAACCGCAGCTCGCTGAGGGCCGACCTGTGCAGTGGACTTTGCTTTGTGGCAATACCCATTTAAGTGAACAACAATGGCGTATGTAATTTGCATCTTTAATATCCTATGTCTTGCTATTTGATCTTCATGTCTGCTGCCAGCAGACCTGATCTTCCTGGCCTATGGCCTGTTACCTGTGTTGACTGAAATTTGCCTGGCCTGACCTACTGTCTGTTTGACCATGTCTTCTGCCTTATCCTGTGTATCAGTGTTAGTCAGCTAACCCTGATTACTTGTTAAAGGGTGAAAACTAGGATGTATTTGCTTCTCAGTATGGCCTTATGACAGTCACAGGAGGCTTTATCATAGTTTCATAGTTTCATAGTTTGTAAGGCCGAAAAAAGACGAGACGTGCATCCAAGTTCAACCTGTGTGCTAAGGTGTTGATCCAGAGGAAGCAAAAAAATTTCCCAATGATGGTTAGAAGCCAATTGTCCCTCATTTTTAAGGGAAAAATTCCTTCCCGACTCCAATCTGGCAATCGGAAAAATCCCCTGGATCAATGACCCCTCTCCAGAATCCTAGACACTATAACTTGTTATATTATTATGCTCCAGAAATGCATCCAAACCCTTTTTGATCTCTGTTAGTGAATTCCCCATGACAAGTTCCTCTGGCAGAGAATTCCATAGTCTCACTGCTCTTACATTAAAGAATTCTTTCTATTTTTATGTAGAAACTTCTTTTCCTCAAGACGTAGAGGTGGCCCCCCCTTGTTTCTAAAACAGTCCTGGGTAATAAATTCAATCTAGGATAGATCTCTATATTGACCATTGAAGAATTAAAACATAATTTATTATGTCCCCGATCCCCCCCGAAGCCGTCATTCCTAAACTAAATACCCATAATCTTGCTAATCTTCAGGGTACTGAGTCCAACCCAGTCCTTATAATTATTTTTGTTGCCCGCCTTGAAACCTTTTCAAGGCTCTACAATGTCCTTACCAGTGCACTGGTGCTCTCAAAACAAACTGTACACAAAATTCCATGTGGGTCAAACCAGAGACATGTAAATAATGGAGAATAATGGTTCTCCATCATGTGCCTCTATGCCCCCCTTCTAATGCACCCCATGATCCTATTTGCCTGGCAGCTGGCTGTTCTGAACACTGGCAGCTACAATTAAGTTATACTGTCCACCAGGATTCCCAAGTCCTTCTCCATGTCACTTTTTACCCAGCTTTTTCCATTTAACCATGAAGATCATGTAATTGGATATTTACCTCCCCAGGTGCATAAAACCTTGCATATTAATCTGTTTTAAACCTCATCTGCCATTTCCCTGCCCAGGCCTTCAACATAATCCAAATTCCCTTTGTAATAACAGCATTAATCCTCATTGTGGGTATTGAGTACTTTTACAGAGGCTTTTGTATCGTCTGCAAAGATCGATATTCTAACTGTGGCAATCCCTGTGTAAATCAATTAATGAAAATGTTGAGAGGATAGGGCCCAATACTGACCCTTGTGTACCCCACTAGTAAACAGCATATCCATCAGAGTATGTACCGTTAAAATACTACCCTTTGTTTTCTATCAGTGAGCCAGTTGCTTACCCATTTGCCACATCGTTTTCCACCAGTCCAAGCCTTCTCATTTTACCTTACCAACTTTTAAGTGACACTGTATCAAATGCTTTTAAGAAAATCTAGATAAAAGACATCCAGTTGCCTCACCCCGATCCAGTCTAGCACTGATATCCTCATAGAAGCTGATGAGATTAGTCTTACAGGCCGATCCATCATAAACCCATGCTGGAAAGGCGTTAAAACAAATTATTTTCAGTGAGATACTCCGGATAAGCATCTCTGAGAAAACCTTCAAACATTTTACCTGCAACCTGAGGGTCAAACTTAACCGGCCTATAGTTTCCTGGATCACTTTTAGACCCCTTTTTGAATATTGGCACCACATAGCTATGGCGCCAATCTTTGGGACATACCACATTATAGACAGTAACATAAATATATTAAGAATAGGGGCCTATCTCTATGAATCATTAACTCCTTAGGAACAGTGGGTGAATCCATCTGTGACCCGGAGGATTTGACTATTTTAATCTTCTTAAGACGGAGCTGCACTACTCATTCTTGGGTAAGACAAGAAACTTTTTAATTTCTTTCTAGGGTAAACAAGAAACTTTTACCTCATCCCTCTGTTCAACCAGGAAGCTCCATTCACCTCGGTAAATAATTGGGGAAAAAAGAAAAAAAAAAAGTTTTAATAGGTTTGCTTTTTTCCTCAATCGCCCTCTACTGTCCTCTCCTCAGTTTTTTTAAAGGGCCAAACAAATTTCTGTTTTAATCTTTTACTATTTTATAGTTAAAAAATATTTATGGGTTAGTTTGTACTTACTATGTGCGATATGTCTTTACCGTCTCCATCTTTGCTGCCTTTATCTTTATTTAACACACGTAAATTTTTTTTCCCTATAGCCTTCATAGTAGCCTTCCCTCTTCACTACCCTACTGTTTTAGTAGGTTGAAACGCTTTCTTTCTTTTTGTTTTTTTATTGCCTCTTTTACATCCCTGTTGATCCACATTCGGGTTATCCGGTTTCTAGATTATTTTATTACCATAAGGTATTACCCGTCCACAGTGGTACCCTAGGATGTTTTTTTAAAAATATCCCCATTTAATATTAGTTCTCCATAATTAAACACATTGTCCCATCAATACGGTTAGGGCCCCCTAAGCATAATAAAAAAGCCTTTCTAAAAATTTGTGATTTTTGTAGCCTCCTTGGACAAAAAACTCATTTTGAAAGGATAAACAGAAATGTATTAATTATGGTCACTATTCCCAGGTCCCCCTCAACCTGAACCTATTGTTATTCTTCAGGTCTTATTAGTCAATATTAAATCTATAAGGGGGGGGCCATTCCTCTAGGTCCGTTACTTGCAACAACCAATTGGCAAAGGTAATTTATTCATTAGTTATTGACAAAAACCAGTTTCCTCCATTGTGAAAGCAACAGGTTTCCAGATTCGCCATTGATGTCTGGATATTAAAGTCGCGCCCATAATAAATAACCACATTCTTAAATAGCCCCGCCTCATCTATTTGCCTGAGGAGTACCATCTTCTATATGGTTCTGTTATACCTTGGGGGCCTAAAGCAGACCCCTATTAGTATTATATTTTATAGTTTTACCCCCAATTGTTAAAAAAACTAAAAAAAAAAAATTTATTTTTTTTTTATACCCATAATTGATTTCCATACCACTTGTTCATTACCTGTACCTATATCTTCCCGCAGTGGTTGGCTCCAGACAGGATTTTTATAATAGAGACAGACACCACCCCCCCTTTTCCAGTCTTTACGATCCTTTCTAATTAGACTGATAATCTGAAAGTATAACCGCCCTGTCGTAGCCCTCTCGTCCAGGACCATTTTCTCTGTTATCCCCCACTATGTCATTATTTTCTTCAGCAATTAGTATTCTAGTCATTTATTATGATATCCAAACTACGGTTTGTCTACGCATTGCTCTAAAGAAGTTCAATTGTGCTACTGTACATTGACATTCTTTATTGTAAAATGGTTGATGACAAACATACTACACACAAGACTATTAATACAGTAGATTATGTTTTACTACATAAGATAGCATGCTCTATTGGCACTGTAAGGTAAGGGTGCAGGTTCCAGGTGTCAGGCAGGCAGGTACACCTAGATAGCATATGCATGTGGATGCCCTTGTTGTTAGGCCCACTGATGGTATTGCTGTAATGTGCAGCGTGCCACCGAGAAAGTAACCACAGAGACTCTCCATGCATATAGAGGTCATACCATCTCTACTTAGTGGTCTAGAAACTGGAGTCACAATAATATACATGTCACTTTACAGATTGGAACAGGTACAGAAATGGGAACAAGGATGTCAGTCACATTAAAGGGGTTCTGCGGGAAAAAAAATACATAATAAGAATGTTCAGGATAATGACAGAGGACGCAACACGCAGACACAGACAAGTGAGGCCCAGACAGACTTCCCCCGCCTCTGGTCCCGGCCTTTTGGTGAACCCTACACCTTAAAAGTCCGGCCACCAAGCCAGAAGACTGACACTGCACTTAGCAAGTGTAAACATACTAGACGAACAAAAACAAGGCACGAACTGGCCGACGGTCCAAGTCGATACAAGATGGGCAGCGCGGTACAAAATTGTGAGACAGAGAGAAACCAGAAACACAAGCAGAGTCCAAAAATGCACAAGTGCAATTTCCAAAGTAAAAAGGGGCTAACTATAAGGTCGAATCAGATAACAGCAAGGCACAGAAAGAAGGAAGTGATGGCTATGAAAAAAGGGAAAGGGTAGTAAGTCAGAGCAGAAGGGATAGGAAGCAAGAAAAATGTCAATCACCAGAAATAGATAAAACTGCCCTAAATTAGCAGGAGAATCCTGGCCAAGGCGCGCCGCCAACCCAATAAAAGATCCAGACTAAGAGCAATTGTTCACACAACAGGAAAGCCAAGCCGCCAGTTATGGTCGCAGCGGCCATGCTGGCACCGGGCCCAGATGGTCGCGAACCTGACAGAAAAGAGACAATAATAAAATGTCTAAATACCATTTATTTAGCTCTGTCTGCTTGTTTTGTTATGGGGATAATCAGTATAGCTAGGGAAATGGCCGCCAGGCTGTGAGACTTACCTCCTGGTCACCTGAAAAAACTGTGTATCTGGCGGACGCTCGACAGTTGTATATCCTCACAGCGACGATAGCGTTGTAGAGTCATCTGTCCCCCTGCTTAGAAGAGCTCCCATCTGCAGCAGTATCCGCTAAGTAATTATTTGATAGTAATAAGCTAAGAGTAATTAACCCACAGTGAAAACCTCTTCTGAGGAAACATTATGTCTCAGAGCAGTGTGTCATGTGTGTAAGGGTATGTTATTCATCTCGGCGTGTTAGTGCCGTGTGAACATACATTTTTCGAGCGAGTTATGGATATGTCTGTCGAACCTACACAGAACCAAACAAGTTATACGTGAACAATGAGCAATGTGATTTACATTGGCTTTTTAACTTTGAAACACACATCGGCGTTCACACAAGTGATGACCGATGTATGTCTCACTATGTCTTTTGGATCTGTTCCAAGAATTGACATTTCAATTCTTGGTCCAAAAGACGCCCTATTTAAAATGGTAGGGTGCGATCAGGCTGCATCACCACCCAACCAAACACACAGCTGCGTGTTGGATCCGTTTAGGATCCGATCGCTACTGCATTTTTGGATGCAATTTTCGGATCCAAAACGGATCCAAAATCAGATGCAAAAAGGCAGTGTGAACAGCCCCTAAGGGTGCTTTCACACAGAGCAGTGTTTGGTTCCTTTTTTTTTTTTTTTTTTGCAGAAATACACAGCAATTAAAGCTGTTCATTTCTGCAAAAAAAAAAAATACACACCATATTTTTTACCATAAATATTCACACACCGACACAAATATATAAATACAAATATACATTTGTGTACTTGTTGTGGGGAGTGTGCCTGTGTATATATATACTGTAAGTGTGTGTGCTTCTACATTCTCATACTTGTGGTATAATATATGTGTTGATATCTATTTGTTAAAACACATATGCACCAAGGGCAACATGTATGTTTTTTGGTGCCCAGACCTCTTTTTTTTGCACGCATTTGTAGGGCAGAAATAGCTGAATCTACTTAATGTGTTCTCTGTGGTCATAGATTTTAGCCCTTTCTAGCGACACTTCTGGCTCAGGTAAAAACCACTTTAAAGGTCTTCCTGTTGCCAGCTAAGTAATGCGCTGGATTTACCATACTGAAGCTAACAAACGTGGCTTTGTACCGTGTAGTGCCCCACTCCAGCACACCCCCCGATCCCAGGCGCATTACAAAGTGCCGCGGGTTCCTGATATTGGAGTGCGCCCGATTAAAAATATAGCAAACAAGGCTGTGCTTGTTTTTTGGCTAAAAAAACGCCAGACTTCTGTCGCCCCAAGTGTAAATACCATATATACATGGACACATACACGCACACATATTTATAATAATGTAATATTTGTTTATTTAACCCCTTACCAACATTTGACACTATGCCGCTAAAAGCAGGAAATGAAGCCAGCTACTTAACCCCTTAGAAGTTGCGATGATCATCACATTGCCACGAACCATTTCTCACTCCAACCTGCACCCCCACAGCAAGGTTGCGGGGTGCTGATCAGTTAACACGGCGGCTGGAAGCTTTGTTTAAAACCACCATCTTTGTTCACCCTTCTGCATTGTTTATAAATTTTTTGCCATTATACAAAAATAAAACTATAAAACAGTTACACATAATTGGTATTGCTACATCCCAAAAACTCCAGTCTATTAAAATATAACATAATTGTTCCCATACAAAGAACATCATAGAGACTTCCGGTTCCGGCGCACGTATGTGAGGAGGCAGCAGCCGCAGCTCCCTCTCACCACCGCCCGATCGGGGCTGATCCCGCGACATATCAGCCTCTTTTACCGGCAATTTTCAGTGCGCTCAGTACTCCGTTGCCACACTCGGGCAGGACGTTTGTTGGAGACGCGGCGCAGCGGGAGACTGGGAAACAGTGTCGGGTCCCCTTCACCTCATCAGCCTGCATCCCAAGATGGCGCCCGAACCACCTGCGGCGCCGGGCCAGGCCGGGGCGAGGACGCGAGTGACCACAGGAGGGGTGTAGTACTGGCTCCAGGACGGCGGCAAAACCCTCGGTGGGAGAGCAGGTTCAGATCCCACCCAGCAGGCCCCCAAGTTGGTGCAGGGGACCTCAGACCGGTATTCAGCCAGATTCACAGGGCCAACATATCCCAGCGTTTAATCAGGGGATTTGGAGGAGAAAATCCCTGGGCTAGGTGGTTTTTTTCTTGCATGTACCATGGCAGTGGCTGTGGCAAAAAACTGCTAGCTCAGGACATTATGGCCTTCACTGGACGGCATCTATTTCTGCTTCAGTACAAGCATGCAGTAACGCCGCGTTTCAGCCCATACATAAAGATGGTCTCACTGCACACCTCACAGTTAGGGTCTTGGAAGAGGCGTGTGGGCGCCATGGGAAGATGATGAGATAGGGGCTAGGAAGCACGCTGGAGAGGCTGGTGCGCAAATTGTATTTCTCTAAAACAAAGTCGGAGGACTAAGAGAATAGGTCTGCAGAAATAACTTGGTATAATCGGCCTTAGCGAGGAAAATAAACAGACAGGAATCGGCATCTTATTTGTTGCGTGGAAAATTCCCTAAAATCTTTGGATTCAGACCCCTATAAGTTTGATGAAAGAGCGACAGTTTGGCCCCGCCTTAAGGTTGCATCAAGGGTTGGGACTTTTGATAAACCAAGACCAGTTATCATAAAAATATCTTGATACTTTGTGAATTCCCAATTTGACTCCTGGCTTACAGGGCGCGCAAGACCTCTTGATTACAAAGGGGATAAACTCCTTATGTTTGCGGACTACTCCATGGAGGGTACCAAGGGAAAAGGAAACAGTTCTCGAATGTATTGCACAGCCTCGTTATACACCAATCCGCTTTAATCTACAATTCCCGCCCCTCTGAGATATTTCCCCAGACCAGTCCGCTAATACTTGCCAGACCCCGGAGGAAGCCGAGGAATTCTTGGAGGGGATATCCGCAAGCAGGAGGTCAGAACGACTAGAGGTTGGGGAGCGGAGGAGCCAACATCAAGCTAGCAAACAAGATCCAGTGGGACGGTGATAATAGCAGTACATATTCGGGGCCAACTACGGGACAAAGAGGAAACGCTCTGACTTTTGTGATCCGCTGGGCTCAGGTTTGGAGGAGATCTGTCAGGGGACTTCCAGACAATGTGAATTGTTTATATTCTAATTACTGATTAAGGGGTAAATGTTGTAGGGGAAGTAGGATGCCCCAGGTTAGGGTCGTTATGGCAAATAACAGGCAAGGGGTGGTGGGTGAATTACTCAAGCAAAGATTGGGGGGATACAAGAGTAAGACACGCTTTAAAAAAGGGCGAGGTGTGGGGAGGGAGGCTTTGGTGATAGAGAGAGGATAGTAGCTTCGAGGTAGGGTTTTCACCTCGGAAATAGGTACGTGAAAAAAGAGAAGTCACCCAAAAAGTTATATGAGGAAAATCCGTGAAGTTTGTAGTAGGTTGAATGTTCAGGGTTTTAAAGGTTTGGGGGAGGGTTTGGATGTGGGAGGGTGGGGGGCGAGTCTGAGATAGATTCCGGCTAGGGTGTTCTGAAACATGCGGGGTATCAACTGGAATGTCAAAGGGCTACGTTCCTCAGAAGAGGATTATGGTATTAAGACACTTAAAAAAAACAGAAGCCAGATATTGCAATTCTTCAGGAAACTCACTTGGAGGAAAAGGATTTTAATCGTCTAAAGAGTTAGGGTGGGGGAGGTATGGGGCTCTGCAGCTGACAACGGGAAAAGGCAGATCGTTATATTGTTAAATAAGAATACTCCGTTATAAAATTCTACTCTCAGGAGACGGATGAGGAGGGGAGTTCTTTAAGGTAGAAGGTGGAAACCTCGGTGGGATCCTTAGCATTTTTAATGTTGTTGCGCCTAAACACCCGGGACAGGGACTTCTTTCTCAGCTGGAAGGTTAGAATACGAAAGAGATATGCATAGGATCCTTGTAGGGGGTTTTCCAATTTCAACTGTGTGATGGATGATAGAGAGGATAGGAGCCGTAATACAGGGGGGCTCAGAGGGGAGCAAGGAAAGAGGCCCTTGCTTGGCTCAATGAGATATGTGAGTCGGCGGCGTGGGGGATGTATGGAGACTATCAAACCTACAGGAACGACCAATACACTCTTTTTTCGCATGCCCATCTTCGTGGATCCCGTTTGGACTATGTCTGGCTAACCAGCACCTCTTGTCACAAGTCGACTCGAAGAAATTGGGGACTGGTGGGTCTCGGACCATTCGCGGTACATGCTGACTCTAAGGGACGAGACATTCATCCGAAGGGCAACGACATTTTGTGGCGTTTTCGTACGCCCTCTGGGCGATAGCCATTTTTGCGAGTTGCTAGGCGAATGGTGGGTGGATTTTGCTCAGGAAAAACGATTACATAGAGCAACCCCGGGGCTCTTCTGGGGACAACAGGAAAAGCTGTCCTTAGGGCAAGATATGTCTTATATGGCGGCCAAAGAAAAAGAACTGAGAATTAAAAATAGCTAAATAAAATCCACTGGAGTTACGGAAGTCATACCACTGAAATCCTGATACAGTCGTCAGAGGTCAATAAGAAGAGATGGGGAGAGGTAAGGAGGTATGAATTTCCAGAGGAAAAAAAAATCTAGAGTGCTTTTTAGTGATAAACTCGAGGTCTCCCTTTTTAGAATGGGCCAACAAATCAGGTAGGTCGTCTGGCAAACCTAGTAAAAAAAATAGGGGGGGGAGACTAATATTATGGGTAGGCTGGATGGCTCGGGGGGGCAGTAGGCTGAGAGATCCGAAACAGATAAATAGATTCTGGGGTCCTACTATAGCAAGCTTTATTCACAGACACATGTGACATGTCCAAGGGAGAGGATCTCTCTTAAAGGGTCTGGGTTCTAAAGAGGCTATATGAGAGGACAGAGGTATTGCTGTATGCGAGATTAATGAGGAGGAAAATTGTACGGGCTATAAAAAACATCCCTCCAGCAAAAGCCCGGCCAGATGGTCTATCCGGTGACTTCTACATGCTATTACCACGAGAGATTGGCCCCAACTTGTAGATCGGTATACAATGAGTTAATAGAGGGGGGACGGATGCGCCTCTGGGGATACAGCTTACATCAAGGTTCCTGTTCAAAAAGGAAGAGATTCGCAGATGGCAGAATCCTGATAGACCTATTTCCTTAATTAATCAGGATATTAAAAAATCATCTAAAAAGTCTAGCAAATAGATAAGCGGATATAATGCCAAAATTATAGGCTCACACAAATGGGTTTATTAAGGACGTCTGGGGTAAAAAAATATCAGGACGGTTCTAAGGTCAGGATTTTTTTGATAGGCACCCTAAGGATAGATCGCTTGCCGCTCTATTGAGTTTAGATGCGGAAAAAGGCATTTTGATAAATGTTAATGGAGCTGGCTCTATGAACATGGTGTTGGATAAAATGGGCTTTAACAGGGAAATTTTAGGAGTTATTCACAGCAATGTACAACACCCCACAAGCGAGAGTACATAACGTCGGGCTTTCTCTCATGCCCATACATGTTGCAAAAGGGTACGAGACAGGGGTGGCCCTTCTGTCCCCTAAGCTCTTCGACATTGCCCCTTCGAGCCCCTAGCACTAACATCTCTTTAATTCAGACATATATAGGGGAATATGTGGGATCTAGGAAGTCATAGATAGTATGTTTTGCTGATGACATTTCTTTTGTTCAGGAGTGACCATCAGGCAAAAAGAAGGAGGTGTTAGAAGAGTTTCCAAGTTTGGGGAATTCTCAGGATTTAAGATTACCGGGGACAATGCCAAACTGTTACCCACTGGGTCAGCGTACGGCATCCCCTACACATGAAATGGAGGTGGAGTGGTACGTTCTTCATATAACATATTCGGGATTCAAAATAGGCCCAAGCGGAGCGGCTATTGTAACCAGATGAACTATCCACCACTCTTCGCAAAAATACTTGCGGAATTTGAGAGATGGAAAGATCTCCCCTTTGTCTATCATGGGCAGGGTCCAATAATAAAATGATGAGTTTTGCTTGGGACTACTCTATCCACTGCAGAACATCCCTCTATTGTTCATGCATGAATATATCACCAAGATTGGTTAGGGCCTTCTCTCGAGATTTATTTGGCAGGGTAAAATGATCACGGCATAAGCTATGAGAAGCTTTCTATGTGTAGATAGTTAGGTGGAGGGGTGCAATTGCCCAAATATTATGCTTGTACTATTTAGCTGGCCATGTGGAGTATGTTCAGATTGGAAGGAGCACGGAGATCTTCTCCAATACGAGATAGATATCACCACACCCGGTGTGGGTCTGATGTCATTATTTCACCTCCAGTTTTAAGATCCATTCCTACAGAGTAATTAGAGGACGTTTATCCTAAGGGATACCATGGCTACGTGGAGGAAGGGTTAGAAAATGGTATTTAATAGCCCCATGTATATATCACGTATGTACCTTATGGGATCGCCAGCCTTCAGCCCGGGAAAGGAGAAAATTATTCAGGGTTGGAAGCAGAGAGGGGATCCAAGTTTTATGGGATTTGATGTCGGGAAAACCTCGGTTCACTACTTAATTTGGTGTAGGAGTCAACGCACAAAATTTTCATGGGCACAAAGCAGATTTTCAGTACATGCAAGTTAAAGGACTTTCTGTAAATCCAAAGTTACCCACCTCCCACTCGTTGGGTGAGACAAAAGAGTTCTCCGTACTCACTAGGCGGTGGACAGAGGGGTCCTATCCAGTTTGACCCACCCTCCAAAAAAAAGAAAAGGTAAAAAAGCTGGAGGAGACCCTTTTTTTTTAAATGGAAGAAAAAAACCTCTGTGATAATGAGCTGTCTATAAAATTTTAAAAGGGATGAATTGGTGAGGAAGGCAATAGTCAGTGAGAAAGGGGAGAGAGTTTCCCCTTTTTTCGTTTTTGGCACAAAAGGCCATATATCCCTTTAATTTTCCTGCTGGCCCAGATGGGGCCCTAACCACGTAGTGGCATGCCAAAAAGGGGTTGGAAAAGGGGCCGACTTATTTCATTGCATGTGGCAATCCCCGGCATTACGGTTTTTGGAGAAAGTAGGAAGTTTTTCTGAAGGAAAATTTGGGGAAATGCACATTTGGTACTAAAACCCCAAAAAGGCTTGCTTTTCCTTTTTTGGAGCAGGAGCTGCCTGGGGAGGGGCAGGGGGAGAGCATTGTCAAGCCAAGGGGGGTTCATTTTAACATCTTTGCAGCAAAAAAAGGGCATTCTTAGAACTGGCTTGGGGAGTTTGCCCCCAAAAAATTGCAGGAATTTCAGGGTGTGCTTGAGTCGGATCTTATACTTAGAAAAACTGCAGGGGGTTTAGAAAGCTTAGTGGGACGCGGGGAGGTTCCTAAAAAAATTTTGGGGATCTTTATTTCCAAGAAATTATAATCAGGAAAAAATAAAATTGATTGATAAAACCCTTTTTAAGTTTTCAGAATATATCTGCGGAACGCTAAAAGGCACTCTGGGGAATCTAGATCGGGGGTCAAACCCCACGGGGGTTTTAAAGGGGGCACTTCCGGGGGGTTAGTAGGGGGGGGAAAGGGAATTTCAACTTTTTTTTTTTGAGGTGGGTTTTGTAACTATATAAAAAAACGCAGACGAGACCAGGCAGGAAACCAGTTTAGATCGGGGAGAAAATAGGGAAAATTAAGGAGAAGTTGTTTGCATGCATGTTGCTAGACCTGATTTCAAACCCCTGTTTGTTTAATTCTCGCGATGTAATTCTATGGTCTTTGTGAAACTTTTACAATTTGTTTTGAGGACTTGTTTTGACTGTTTTTCTTGAATAAAAAATTTTTGAAAAAAAAAAAAAAAAAGAACATCATAGAAGAAAAAAACTCCAAACGCCAAAATTGCAATGTTTTGGGCATTTCACATCCAGTAAAATTGGAATAAAAGTGATAAAAAGTTGCATCTTTTCCCCAAAAAAGGGACCAAAAAAAAAGTACACCGCCAAAAAAAAAGGGCCCCCTTACCCTGGTCCATAGGTGGAAGTACAAAACAGTTATTATTTGCAGGAAATGGCACTGTGGCATAAATCTGAAAAAAAGAAAAGGTTTTGAATTTTTTTTTTTTGGGGAAAAAAAACGTTTAAATTTAAAAACTTTTTTATGTCGCCTGGGAAATTTTATCGACCGGCCCGAATACAGTTAAAAATACATTAAATACTGAAGAGTTAAGGCTGTAAAAACAAAACCCCTCAAACTTTTGGTACGGGAAAATACTTTTTTTTCAAATTTGCCCCCCTTTAAAATTTTCCCGTGATTTCCAGTTTAAATTTTATGGTACAATTTAACGGGAAAAATTATAAAAAATGTTTGTATATATATTTGTGTATTTTTATATATAATAAATATATTTTATTTATATATTATTGTGTTTGTGTGTTTTTCTCAAAAATACACACACACACGCATTTGATAAAAGATAGATAGGTTTGATTTGATAGTTTGATAGGATAGTTTTTTAGACAGTGAAGTAAATAATTATTTGATCCCTTGCTGATTTTGTAAGTTTACCCATTTATGTGCATTTTGCTGAGAGAAATAAGTGTTTCATCCCCTACCAACCATTAAGAATTTTGGCTCTTAGGCTTTTGTTAAAACGGTTTTATTTTCAGGGGTTTAAATTTCGCCCCCCAAAATTTCGCCGTGTGGGGGAAAAGGGGGGCCGGGGGGGCGGGGGGGAGGGGGGGGGCAGCGGGGGGGCCGGCACTTGCCGGGCCCCTAAAACAAAACACTGTAGCGGCGCGGGTTTTCGCTGCTAGGAAAATGGGGCATGTTTAATTATTCCCCCCACGGCGGCTTCGCGGGCGGGGGAGAGAAGAGTAAACCTAGTTCTCTGAGGGGGAAATGTGGATTACCGTAAGAATGGGCCGTTTTCGGGGCCCCTTTTTGGCCCACTTCGGCGGTAATTCGGACCGAAATTCGGCCCATTTTAAGCCCTGTGAAACATTGGCCCTTTCAGACCCGTTTGAGGCCTTCCCCAATTTAACTCGTTCCGCCCTTAAAGGGCAGCTGTGTTTAAAAATTTATCTTTATAAAAGGGCTCCTGTCCCCAGACTCAATCAGTCAGACAAGGGGAAAAAACATTGAAACCCGCACCAAAACTGGGAAAGGGGTACAAAGCCAAAATAAGAAGTGGGTGAGAAGGGGGACAATGTTGGTAAAATTTGTAAAAAAATGGAAGAAAACAAAAGCTGTCAATCGACATTGTCTGGGGGACCATGAAAAAACTACCCCGTGGAGTATCCCTTGGGTCATGAGGAAATTTTTAAAAATCTGGGGGAAAACAACATGGGGGTGGGGGAAAAAGTTTAAAGATTTCAAGGGAGCTGGGGGGCCCCGTCACCAAAAAAACCATTTGGGAACCCCATTATGCCGTATTGGTTTAAAATCTTGCAGTAAAGGCACATGTGCAGTTTGCCAATGAACACCTGGATGATTCTGTGAGTGATTGGGAGAAGGTGCTGTGGTTAGAGGAGACAAAACTGGAGCTCTTTGGCATCGCCGTGTTTGGAGGAAGAGAAATGCTGCCTATGACCCGAAGAACACCGTCCCCACTGTCAAGCATGGAGGTGGAAATATTATGTTTTGGGAGTGTTTTTCTGCTAAGGGCACAAGACTACGTCACCGCATCCTGAGTGACAACCTCTTTTCCTCTGCTAGGATATTAAAAGTGGGCTGTTGCTGGGTCTTCCAGCAAGACAATGACCTAAAATATACAGCCAAGGCAACAAAGGAATGGCTAAAAAAGAAGCAGCACATTAAGATCATGGAGTGGCCTAGCCAGTCACCAGACCTTAATCCCATAGAAAACTTATGGAGGGAGTTGAAGCTCTGACTTTCCAAGCGACAGCCTCAAAATCTTAATGATTGAGAGATGATCTGCAAAGAGGAGCGAACCAAAATTCCTCCTGACGTGCACAAACCTCATCATCAACTACAAAAAAAAAGTCTGACTGCTGGGTTTGACAACAACGGTTTTACCCCCACGTATTAAAGGGGTTGTCTCACTAAATTGATTCATCTTACCTCAGTTCTGTTTTCTTGGTTTCATTCTGAATTCAGGGGCGTGTTTACTGGTTTCTACTAGGCTGCAGTAGAAGCCAGGTCTGTAATTATAGCAACCAGTGCTGGCAGCCTATCAGGTGAGATCAAACAGGTCTGTAGCTATAATGACCTGAGGAGCTGATGCAGCCCATACAAGAGGTGATATCTAGGAATAGGTTGGACACTGTTAATGGACACATATTGCAAATTGACTTGTTTTTGCAAGGTCTTTAACATAAAAAGCAATCCTTATAGTGAGACAACCCCTTTAAGTGATCCATTATCAATATCATCACATCTATAAAAAATAAAATTAAAAAGAGTTTATAACAAAGAAATAAACAACAATGATTCAAAATAACAGAAAATGAGATAGTCTAAAGAAAAGATGCAAAGCCTTTTTTTTTTTTCGTTTAAACCAGTGGGTGCCATTGTGTCTAGCATTATAATCCACTTGGATTCTTTTTGTTCTAAGAATTTTTTCACATTACCCCCTCAGGTGCCACAATGGATACAATCAATCCCAATTACTTTGAGAGATGCAGGATCACCTCCATGATGTTGCAAAAAGTCTTTTGGAGTGGTCTCTAATTGTGTAATATCAACACAGTCCTCTGCTGAAACAATGGGGCAGATTTATAAAGGGCGTTCCCGGCCAGAATTTCCCACCAAAAACCCCTTTTCGACACTTTTTTACTGTGTGGGGGGTTTTACGGAAAGGGGGCTTTTGGCTTAAACACGAAAAAAAAAATTTAAACCAAAGAATCGGCAACCAAATTTTTTAAATTTTGCTTGACACACCAGGACTATATGGCATATATTGGGGCTCGGTATAAAAAAAACCCAAAATTTGGGTAAGTATTTTACCCGAAACCCCATTTAAAAGTTTTTTGTCAATTTTTTACAAAAAATTTTTTTGACTTTTCCCTTTTCGTGTCCAATCGCATAGGGGGTAAAACCGAAAAATTCTACTGGGGAACAAATTTTTTAAAAGCGAAAAAATTCTTTAACTTTTTTGGGTTTCCCAAATAGGCCTTTCATCAGACACGTCGCTAAAACAAAAAAAAATATCTGCTTTTCCCACATTTTAAAACCT
Source organism: Phyllomedusa bahiana (assembly GCA_025379985.1). Classification (NCBI taxonomy): domain Eukaryota; kingdom Metazoa; phylum Chordata; class Amphibia; order Anura; family Hylidae; genus Phyllomedusa; species Phyllomedusa bahiana. The sequence continues at coordinate 543 of JAODAL010048017.1, read as the reverse complement.
ACAACAAAAACAATGACCCAACTTTTATTGGTTACATAAAATTTTTAATATACAAAAAAAGACCATTATTTTCTTTTAATTTCTATGTAACAAAATTTAAATTTTAACAAAAATCTATCACCCCCTAGTATTTCCAAAATCATGATGTTCAGCCAAACCCTTTAAATTCACAGTGTGAAAGAAATACTTACAAAATATATATAGTGATGCTCATGGATGTACATGGGAATTTTCCCAAAAAGGCCTACCTTACTGTTTTAATTTTAAAATTTTTATAAAGGCCCCCTGAAAAAAAGGAAAAAAGTTTTTTTCCCCAAAAAAGAAAAAAAGAAATTAAAAAAAAGTATATGAAAAAAAGTAAAGGGAAAAAAAAATTAAAAAGGAAAAAAAATATATAAAAATCCTAAAATTAACCCTCCAATGAAAAAAACATATCCCTTACGGGCAAACATGGAAGACTTGCTTAACAGCCCCAGGGGCTTAAAAAATTGATAAAAGGAGGCCCAAAAAAACCCCTTTTCCCAAAACAATCCCTCCCGCTAA
>JAODAL010048016.1:0-29369 GCA_025379985.1 Phyllomedusa bahiana | reverse complement strand
CTCCATGTACAAAAATTTTCCCTTTTCTGTGCTGGGCTTACTGTGTAAAAGAAATCTTTCATTCTGAGGGGGGATCTACCCCCTGTACTAGAGATGGTTGGTTTATGCGGGGATTACTCCATGTATAGGAGGTTTGGTTCGGTGTTTGGGATCTACTCCATGTACATAATGGTTTGGTTTCAGGTTTTGGGATCTACTCCATGTATAGAGAGGTTTGGGGTTTCAGATGTTGGGATTACCCATGTACTAAAAATTTGGTTTGGTTCAGCTGGGGGGGATTACTCCATGTCAAAAAAATTTTTCATTCTCATGCTGGGATCTTCTCCATGTACTAGAAGTCTTTCATTCTGATGCTGGGATCTACTCCATGACTGAGAAGGTTGGTTTGTGTTGGGATTACTCATGTACTAGAAATCTTTCATTCTGATGCTGGAAAACTACCCAGACAAGAAAATTTTTTTTTTTTCTGATGCTGGGGTTACTCCATGTATAAGAATGGTTGGTTCTTTGATGCTGGGATCTCCCCATGTCTAGAGATGGTTGGTTCAGGTGTTGGGATCTACTCCATGTACAAGAAATCTTTCATTCTGATGCTGGGATCTACTCCATGTACTAGAGATTTTTGGTTCTGATGCTGGGATCTACTCCATGTATTAGGGAGGTTCTGGTGCAGTTGGGTCTTGGTTTCTGTCTATACTTTTGTCCTCCAGGTGAATGACACTTTGGATCCACCTTTTAAATCTCGTAAAGATGCCGCATGGGCGGCTTGTGGAACTGAAAATTTTTTAAGGCCTGGGTGAAATTTTTTTCTCTGGATTATTCCTCTCCAGTTCTGAGGTTTTCCGGGCTCCCGGTTTTTGTTTTTGATTTGCGGGGTTCAGTAAAAGCCCCTCGGCCCCCCCTGGCCAGGTGCTCACCCAGCATCGTTACTCCCTGATACTGGATCCCCTTTTAAGAGGGTGTTAAAAGCGCTGTCCCCAGCCCCCATAAAATGGAGCTTGTGGCCCCAAAACCCTTTGCTCTTTGGGCAGTGATATAAATACCTTGTCTGCATCGTCAGTGTCAGTATCGGCTCCGAAAAATTTTGGGACACCCCCTACCCCTCACCCCCCCCCCCCCATAGCATCCCCCACCCTATGGGCACACTACCAAAATGACACGAAAAACCCAGCGCACCCCTCCCCCCTGGGGTGGGAACTTCTGTTCAGAACCACAACCGGGAAAATCAATTAATAGAAAATTGTATCCTATCTTTACTGCCCACACCCCACCAAACCCTACAATACTCCACCACCACACTCCACCACCATACTCCACCACACTTCGTCATACTCCACCACCACACCCCACTACTCTAGTCCTCCACACTCCACTACCATATAACACCATACTCCACCACACCACACTCCACTACTATACCCCACCACACTCCATCTGTCGGTCTATTGGCCATACAGTGTTTCCAAGGCTTCGCTAACAATTATCGGCAGTTTATTCTGCACTTCCCCATGGGGCGGCACCTATTGTGGTGCTTACCAAGAAGAATGGAAATCCCAAGTCCTGGCCATCTGAGACATTCTCCCATTTGAAGTCTGCATCCGCCTCCATGCCTTTCCTATCCAGAACTGAGCCGGAGAAGCCCTTCTTCCTTGAAGTGGATGCCTCATCTGTGGGAGCAGGTGCGGTTCTCACACAGAGGACCCCCAAAGGCAAAAGCATTACTTGCAGGTTTTTTTCTAAGACCTTCTCTTTTGCTGAGAGAAATTACACTGTAGGGGAGCGAAACTTGATGGCCATTGATTTGGCTTTGGAAGAATGGCACCATGTACCGTCAACATATTCATCAACCATAAGAATCTGTCATACCTCCAGACAACACAATGCTTGAATCCCCGGCAAGCCAGGCAAGCCAGGAGGTCCCTCTTCTTCTCCAGGTTAAATTTCCTGATCCACTTCTGACCAGTGGACAAGAATGTTGAGGCTGTTGTTTGGGTGGCTATGGAACAGTTCTCAACGATATCCCACTTCGTGCCCCTGCCCGGTCTCCCCTTGGCTCCTCAGCTGGCTGGCCTCTTCTTCTGGCACATTTTCCGCCTGCATGGTCTGCCCTTGCATATAGTGTCTTACCGTGGAGGTTCGATGTATCTCCAAGTTATGGCGTGCTCTGTGCTCTTGTCTCCAGCTCAAATTGGATTGACCAAGTTTAAGACTTTTATGTGCCATCGTAGGCAGAGACCTTACTCCTTACCAACTCCTCCACACTATACCTACTCCATTACCATTCTCCACCACTCTCCACTATCCTACTCCATTACCATTCTCCACCACTCTCCACTATCCTACTCCATTACCACTCTCCACTATCCTACTCCATTACTATACTTTATCCAGCACTGTACCCCACTCTTTCCCGGCACTGGTGGGAAGGTTGGATGGTTTTATTCTCCTCTGTCCACTCTTTTTGGATTGACACACTTTGTCTTCTCCTAATAGGTCGCGACCCCCTGGGTTCTTTCGGGCATCGGTCAAGCTCTAAGAAGAGACGCAAATCCCGAACAGCCTTCACCAATCACCAGATCTACGAGTTGGAGAAGCGGTTTCTCTACCAGAAATACCTGTCTCCTGCCGACCGGGACCACATTGCCCAGCAGCTGGGACTCAGCAATGCCCAGGTCATCACCTGGTTCCAGAACCGAAGAGCCAAGCTGAAGAGGGACCTGGAGGAGATGAAGGCCGATGTGGAGTCCCTGAAGAAGCTGCCACCACATGCACTGGAGAAACTGGTAACCATGCCTGAGGGGGCGGTGGGTGACGAGGAGGAGGAGGACCCCCAACTATGCTCTCCAACATCGCAAGGGCTGTTTCTCCAGTCCCCGCAATGTCCCTCCATGGAGCACACAGTCGACGAGTTCTCAGAAGATGAGGAGATTGAGGTGGAGGATTAAAGGACTGGAGAGGAAGGGGGCAGATGACCCTCATTGTGCTACAGACTTCAATGGAAGGAGCGGTGAAAAGGAAGGAAGTGGGAGGAAGCACAGAGTGAAGGGAGGATGGAAGGAAGGAACAAGGGAAGGTTGGAAGAAAAGAGTGAGAGGAGGATGAAAGAATGAAAGGAATGAGGGGAGAATAAATGAAGGGAAGGAATGGGAAATGGATGAAAGGAATGAGGGGAGGATGAATGAAAATAAGGGACGAGGGGAGGATGAATGAAAAGAAGGGATGAGGGGAGGATGAATGAAAAGAAGGGATGAAGGGAGGATAAATGGAAGGAAGAAATGAAGAGAAGGATGGAAGGAATAAGGTGAAGATAAATAGAAGAAAGGAATGAGGGGAGGATGGAATGAAGGAATGAGGGCAGAATAAATGAAGGGAAGGAATGGAGAAGGGATGAAAGGAATGAGGGGAGGATGAATGAAAATAAGGGATGAGGGGAGAATAGATGAATGGAAGGAAGGAATTAGGAGAGGATAGAGGAAAGGAATGAGGGGAGGTAGAAAGGAATGAGGGGAGGATGAATGGAGAGAAATTAACGAATGATTGAAGGATGGAAGAAATGAGCGGAGGGTGGAAGGAAGGAATGAGGGAAGGATGGAAGGAAGGAATGAGGGAAGGATGCAAGGAATGAGGAAGCATGCATGTGAGGAAGATAGAAGGAGGGAATTAGGGAATTACTCAATGAAGGGAAGGAATGAGAGGAGGATTAAATGAAGGAATTAGGGAAGAATGGAAAAAGGAAGGAATAAGGGGAGGATGAAAGAAGGGAAGGAATAAGTAGAAGATAGAAGGAATGAGGGGAGGATGAATGGAAGGAAGGAGAAATAGATGGAAGGTTAAAAGGAATGAAGGAGATGAAAGAAGATGATGGACTATTAGAAACCACTGAAGAACTCCAAGAAGCCCAATCGAGCCAGTCGTGGATGTCTAAGATGAGGAGGTCCAGTGTCCGTCCTGCTGTGCGGGAACCTCCACCACACACATGCACAGGCCTTATATATACCATGGGCAGTGGGAATTAGTACTGTGCACTGCCCTGACATACACGATAAGAGAGACACTGAGCATCCAGGACAGGAGAAGTGGTGCTGTGCCCATGTACACAGGACAGGAGAGGATGCTGAGAATTACACAGAAGTTGTACTGTGCAGTGTCTATGAATATAGGACTCATGAGACGTTGTACTGTGCAATGTCCACATATACAGGAGTCATAAGAAGTTGTGCTGTGCAGTTTCCACATATACATGACTTCTGAGAAGTTGTACTGCGCAGTGTCCACCTCTACTGGACTCATGAGAAGTTGTACTGTACAGTTTACACATATACGGGACTCATGAGAAGTTGTACTTTGCAGTGTCCACCTATACTGGACTCCTGAGAAGTTGTACTGGGCAGTGTCCACCTCTACTGGACTCATGAGAAGTTGTACAGGTCGTGGCATGTCCCAACATTATACTTCAACTCCATGAGAAGTTGTACGAGCGCGAGTCCACCTATACTGGACTCCTGAGAAGTTGTACTGTGCAGTGTCCACCTCTACTGGACTCATGAGAAGTTGTACTGTGCAGTGTCCACATATACATGACTCATGAGAAGTTGTACTGTGCCGTGTCCACCTATACTGGACTCCTGAGAAGTTGTACTGTTCAGTGTCCACCCCATCTATGCATACTTGCGCCTCCTGAGAAGTTGTACTGTACAGTGTCCACCTCTACTGGACTCAGGAGAAGTTTTACTGTGCAGTGTCCACATATATGGGACTCATGAGAAGTTGTACTGGGCCGTGTCCACCTATACGGGATTCAGGAGAAGTTGTACAGTCAGGTATGTCAGTGTCAGAGCGAAGTGTGCCCGCTTCCTCTCGCTCTCTCTCTCCATGTATAGAAATGTATTTATTTTATTTAAGCCCTCGCCCCAGGTGACCTGTTCTCCTTCTCTGTCACCCAGCCCCAGTTTCCGGTCCAACAAGAAACCTCCTGGGGGCCCCCAACCATATAAGAGGCTTGGTTTGGATTCAGTAGACTACTCAGCAGGTCAATACGGAGCGAGGGGTCAAAGATATGGTCTGTGATCATTCAATAAATTATGACTGCTTTCCTACAGGTCTCCAGAGTGTGATGTGTGCATGGGGCAGCAAGGGGTTAATATCCGCTAAAAAAAAAAAGCTAAAACCCAAACCCAAAAAAACGCCCCCCCGCCCGTCAAAACAGGAGACAAGAAGCGTTGCACATAGTAACATAATAAATAAAATATACAGGAGACAGAGCGGGTTGGCACATATAACACAAATATAATATACATATTTACAGTAGTACAAGGAGCGGTGCACATAGTAACACATAATATATATAATATACAGGAGACAAGAGAGTTGCACATAGTAACACATAATATATATAATATACAGGAGACAAGAGCGGCGCACATAGTAACACATAATATATAATATACAGGAGACAAGAGAGTTGCACATAGTAACACATAATATATATAATATACAAGAAATAAGAGAGGTGCACATAGTAACACATAATATATATAGATAGAATATACAAGGAAATCAAGAGAAGATGTCACATATCAAACACATAATAATAATAATATACAGGAGACAAGAGAGTTGCACATAGTAACAAATACAATAATATACTAAAATACAGAGACAAGAGAGTTGCACATAGTTAACACATAATAATAAAATATACAGAGGACAAGAGCGGTGCACATAGTAAAAGTAACACATAAATATATATAATATGAAGAACAAGAGCGGGGCGCACATAGTAACACATAATATATATAATATACAGGAGGTAAGAGCAGTGCACATAGTAACACATAATATATATAATGACAGACAGGAGAATAAGAGCGGTGCACATAGTAACACAAAATTAGAATATAATATACAGGAGATAAGAGAGCGGTGCACATAGTAACACATAATATATAATATACAGGAGATAAGAGCGGTGCACATAGTAACACATAATATATATAATATACAGGAGATAAGAGCGGTGCACATAGTAACACATAATATATATAATATACAGGAGATAAGAGCGGTGCACATAGTAACACATAATATATATAATATACAGGAGATAAGATCGTGCATCAGTAGTAACACATAATATAGGTATAATAAACAGGAGAGTAAGAGCGGATTGCACATAGTTACTCAAAATAATATATAAATAACCCAGGGGTAGTGAGTGCGGTGTCACATCAGTAATCCAAAATATAATAATATACAGGAAATTGAAGACAGCTGGTGCACTCAATTCTAGTAAAAACATAATATATATAATATATACAGGAGAAAAGAGCGGTTCATAAAGTAACATATATATATAAATAAGAATCAGGAGAGATAAAGACGGTGCAACACAGTAAACACAAATGATACTTGATCAAAATACAGAGGTAAGAGCGGGTGCACATAGAACCTAATATATAATCAAATTACAGGATATAATTCATCGGTGGCACATAGTAACATAAATATAAAAATATACCAAGAAATAGAGGGGGAGGTGCTACCATACTAACACATAATATATATAATATACAGGAGACAAGAGAGTTGCACATAGTAACACATAATATATATAATATACAGGAGACAAGAGAGTTGCACATAGTAACACATAATATATATAATATACAGGAGACAATAGCGGGGGTGCGCACATAGATAACGACATAAAATCATTAATAAAATAAGACAGGAGGACAAGGAGCGGGTGCCACAAAGTAAACACATAATATAAATAATATACAGGAGATAAGAGCGGTGGCACATGTAACGACATAATATAATCTAATATACAGAGAATAAGAGCGGTGCACATAGTTACACATAATATATATAATATACAGGAGATAAGAGCAGTGCACATAGTTACACATAATATATATAATATACAGGAGGTAAGAGCGGTGCACATAGTAACCTAATATATATAATATACAGGAGATAAGAGCGGTGCACAGTGATTAACACATAAATATATATATATACAGGAGATAGAGCGGTGTGCATGGCAATAGTAACACATAATATAAATATCATAAACACGAGGACCAAGAGCGGTATGCACATAGTAAACACATTTATAATATAATAATACAAGGAGATAAGGAGCGGGAAGGTAGTATCGTAGAGCGGAGCACACCGCATAGTAACAATAAAACTACCAAAAATATCTATAAAATAACAAGGAAAACAATATAAAGAGGGCGGTTGCAACATAGTAAAAGACACACAAAAATATAATATACAAACCCTTCTCAGCAAGAGTCAGAGCAAGCTAACACATAGTAACGAAGTACCCAAAACCCCCACCACTCAACACCACACTACAACTCCCACTACTCACCTGCTTTACTGATGGGCCGATCCGGCCTCCTCCTCCTGGCCCTCCGAGGCCTCCCGCCCACCCCCCCCCCTACACTACCCCCACACCAACCCATCACCACACCCTTCGCACCTCTTCTAATCCCCCCCCACACCCCTATTCCTCCACCACACAACACCAACACACCTACCCCTTGTCGCACCCTTTCTCGCTCGTATCCGCGCGTGTGCCCCTAAAGACACCCCACACTACTTACACAACAACCCATCACCACACCCCTTTACTGCTCCAACACTGCTGCGCCTCAGCCCCCCCACACCCCCACTACTCCTAACCCCACACACCACACAACAACACCACACACACCACACACACAACACAACACCACACACACCACCACACAAACCAACACCACACACACCCACACAACACACCCTATTCGCTTACCTCTCCGATGCCCCACGACCCCCCATCCCACACACACCACGACTTCTACTAAAAACCTTCGACCTCTCCGAGCCCCCACGACCACCACAACACACACTGGGACCACACCCTTCTCACCGGCCTTGCTTTAGCACACACGACACACCACCAAATCTAACCACAAGCAACCAGTCAGAACAGTAGAGATCGGTTTTTATGCCCCCAATGACCCTACGGGCCCTAATCACACACCAAACACCGTGCGTAAATAACTCTGGAGCCCATAGAACCAACCAAATTCTCAACATCCAAGAACAGGAGTAAGAGCGTCTAGCCACATAGTACACACACATAATCAAAATAAATCAGACAGGAATTTAAGAGCTGAGCCACCAAAGTCCATAATAATATAACATAAAATACGCCATGTGAATTATAAAGAGCGTGCCCAATAAACCATACAATAAAATAACAACTATACACGTATAAGAGCGGTGCACCACAAACCAATAAACCATAATAAATATGAATATACAGGAGCACCAAGAGAGCTGGGTGGAGCGTTAAGAAGGGAGCGGTGCACATATAGATACAACAGACATTATATATATAATATACAGGAGACAAGAGCGGTGCACATAGTAACACATAATATATATAATATACAGGAGATAAGAGCGGTGCACATAGTAACACATAATATATATAATCATAACTGGAAGATAAGGAAAAGAGCGTGCACAAACTAAAGAGTGGGCTGGGGTGCGACAAGTAACCAACATTAGGGGCTACATATAAAAAAATTCATCAAAAAATAAAAACTTAAATAAACCAGTTGACAAAAAAAGAGGGATAAATAAGCAAAATGGGCTAGTGGCAAAACAATAAAGAAAAAACTAAATAACAAAAAAAAAAAAGAAAATAACAACATTAAAAAATTAAAATATAAATATAAAATACAGGAAGAAATAAAAGGGAAGCGTGTGCAAACACATTAGAATAAGAACACCCCCAAATATAAAAAAACATAAAAATGAAATAATAACAGGGAAAAAAGATCAAAAGAAAGAGCCGTTATTAAGGAACAACATAAGAGTAAACCACATTAAAATTAAATTAAAAAAATCAATACTTTACCCAGTAAAAAAAGGAAGTAAGGAATTAGCGTAGTTTGGGGGGGGGTGACAAAAGCATTAAATAATTTAACAAAAAGCAAAAAAAACTCATAAAAAACATTTATAATATAAAACCCAGGAAACAAGAATTAAGAGCGGTGGGGGGGGGTCAACAATAAAGTAAAAAACTAAATGCACCCATTAAATAAATAAATAATTAAAATAAAAATAATAAAAATAAATAATCTTATATATAATATTTACTAAAATTGAAATAAATATAAAAAAAAAAATATATTATATAATAAGTTATAAAAAAAAAATATTATATAAAATAGAAAATTATAACAGGGAAAAAGGTTAATAAAGAAAGTGCAAAAGAATGGGGGGGGGGGCACAATAGTAAACCACATAGTTCTTTATAATATAAATCTATAATACTAGTAAACAGGTATATGGGACCATAAAAGTTTTATAAGAGCAAATTGTCCCACCAAAAACATAAAGATAAAAACCTACATAAAAAAAAAAAAGTAAATTAAATAATAATGATTTGAGAAAAATACAAGGAGAATTTTAGTAAAGCCGGGTGCAAGATATAAGGGAAGAATCAAAGAATAAAGAATCCGCGGTTGGGGGCGAACATAAACAAATACAGGAAAATAAGAGAAGAGCCCGGGTGGGTTGCCCATAAATAAAACATAGTTAAAAAACAACATAAATTTTATTATTAAAAAAATAATTATTACCAAAGACGGTAAAAAAGAAGCGGAGGGTGGGCCAAACCAAAAAAACAGTAAACCTACCCCTGTAATTAAGAAATAATAAAATAAAAAAACCCCAAATTTTACATCATAAAAAAATAAAAAAATACCCGGAGGGGGTTAGGAAGGCGGGTGGGGGGCAACCATTAAGTAAAAAATAAAACATTAACCAAGTCACCCCTTCCCCTTCCCGCCCGCTCCCCTGCTGTGCTATCAGCCACATTCGATCAATACGCGCGTCCGGAAGTTTGGGCCCACAAAGAACAACAACAACCACCTCCCCATACAAATAAAAAAAACAGCAAAAAAAGTCATACAAGGAGATAAACAGATCTGGGTTATTGTTGCCCCCCCAAAAACCAGCCAAACAAAACATAGAACCGCCCCAAAAAAAATTTATATAAATAAAAGAACAAGGAGTAAAACAAGATAAAAGGCGTTGGTGTGGCCAAACCCAAATAAAAAAGCAAACAACCTATTTTAAAAAAATTTTTATTATTTAATAAAAAAAAATAAAACCAGTAGAATAAGAGCGGGGCCGTCGGGTGGCAACCTATACGCTAATACAACATAAATTTATATAAAATATAATAAGTAAAAACCCAAAATGGGAAGAAATAAAATAAAGCCGTGTGGGTGGTTGGGCACCCATAATAGTAAAATATGAATCACCCAATCATAAAAAATATCTAAAATAGAAAAAGAAGGATCCACCCAAGGAAAAGGGGAATAAAGGGGAAAAAAAGGAAAAGCGGGGGTTTGGGGGGGCAACCCAATAGTTAAAATAAAAAACACCTAAATAAATTATAAATAAATAAAAAACAGGATATATTAAGAAGGCGGTTAGGAGTCTGGGGCCCAGAAAAAAACAAAAAAAAACACCATAGTAAAAAAAACACACATATATGAAAGATAAAAAAAAATTAAATAAAAAAAAATACATTGAAGAAATTAAGAAAAGCGGATCAAACACAGTAAAAACCAAACAAAATAAAAAAATATTTAAAATAAAAAATTAACTATATAATAAAAACAGGAGGTAAAGAGGCGGATTTTAACCGGTGTGGGCCCAAATAAATTAGGTCATAAAAACCTATTACATATAATAATAAAAAAATACACAGGAATAAAGATAAGAAAGGTGCGGGTGCCCAGAAAAAAACCCCAAAAATAAAGAAAAAAAAAAATACAAACAAAATTAATATAATAATTATAATATGTTGGTGTGTGGTTTTTAGAACAAGAAACCCAATCGCCCACAACTTCCGAACCACCTCTTTAAAATAAAGTGTTCCACCACCACCATAAAACTAACCCCTCCATACAACCTACAAAACACAAAAAAAAACCCCCGGATCGTAACCCCCAGCCACCGCCCCCAACGCTCGCTAGGTATTAAATGCACCCAATCAAGAGTATAACACACCAAAAATATCCCCCACCCCAAATAAAACAAAACAAAAACAAATCAAAACCCTGAAACCACAGTAAAAGGAGCAGTTATATAGTATTAAAGCCCAAAAAATACAAAAATACACCGACCATATATAATCTAAAAACAACAATTTCCCCTTCAGTGGGGCACGAGTCGATCTGTGGAAGTTTTGGGAGCCCCCCCATAGAAGAACCCCCCCCAAACAAAAATACCTAAATAATCAAAATTACCCCCAGGAGACAAAAATAAATTAAAGCTCTGAGGTCCAACATCGAACAAAAACAACTTATAACTTTACCACAAATATATCAAATTAAATAAAAAAAAATATAACCCCCAATAGAAAAAAAAAAATAATAGAGGTTTTGGGTCCCAAAAAACCATAAGAACAAATACCCCTTAACCCAAGAACTCAACAAAAAGAAAAAAAAGACTATACTGCAAAAATCAAACCCAGACGCCCGCCTCTTTCCCCGCCTGAGAAATTAAAATATTTTATTGCCCCCCTAACAAAACCGAAACCCGATAATACAGCAACACTACAAAATCATTACACAAACCTAACCCACTTATAATTAAAATTACGAGCAAAGGCCGTTAGCTACGAATAAGAAAAAAAAAAACAATCACATGATAAAATTATAAAAAAAAAAAATACTTACTACAGGTAAAAGGGAAAACCATAGAGCCTGCCCGGAAAGAAAGGCTGAGCCCCGGAGCCGGTGGCGGATTTGGTTGGTCGGGGCAGCGCGTGCCACAAACCCATAAAGGATTAAACACACATAAATGATTTTTAATTAAAAAATCATATAAACCAGGACAATACCAAGAAGCGGGTGGGCACACATAAGAAGGATTAAAAACCTACAATAAACATAAATTATATGAATAATTAACAGGGGAAAGGGATTAAAGGAAGAAAGCGGTGGCCCAAGAGAAAAACCATTTAGTAAAACCTAAATATTTGAAAATAATAATAAAAATATTATAACAGGGAAGGAGTTTAAGAGCCGGTGTGCCAATAAACATAATATAAGTAAAAAAAAAAAACCCTGACATTAATCAATAAAAAATAAATAAAAATAAAATACCACGGAAGAAGGGATTAAAAATAGCCCCCGGGTGCAACATAATTAAGTAAACCCTACATATGATAAAAAAAAAGTTTAAATTATAAGAAATAAATACAGGAGAAAAGGAAATTAAAGTTACAAAAGAAAAAAAAATGCGTGTGGGTGGTGGGGTTGGGGTGTGGGGGGGGGGGGGGCCCAAAAACATAAAATTACATTATGATAAAACCACATAATAAATAAATTAATTAATACAGGAATACAAAATTTATTTTAAAGGGTTAGCGGTTGTGTGGGTTGGGGCACAGATAAACCACTATAGACCAACAGTAAAATAATAAAAAAACAATTAATACCAAGTAAGAATAAAGAAGAGGCGGATTGTGGGGTCTAATAAACCATAAGATAAAAAAACCACAACAACTGACATAAAACACTATAATTAAATAAAAAATATAAAAAAAGCAGGAGAAAATAAAAGAGCGGTATTGCCCCCCAAACAAAAATAGTAAACCACACATAAACATACAAGTGAAAAAATCATACACCCAGTTTCAGGAACGAGATTAAACCGTCGTGGCCCAAACAAAGAATAAAACAAGAACAAACATACTATTAAAAAAAAACATGAAAACAACGTGAAGTCCGGGTTATGCCCATAACCAAAATAAACCCACACAAAAATAAAAAAAAACAATTAAAAATAGATACAAAAAAACCCAAAATAATCAACCCGTCAGGAAAAAGAATAGGGCAAAGAAGGGCCGGTTGGGGGTGCCCCAACAAACATAGTAAATTAAAAAACACTAAAAAAATAAAATTATAAATTAAATATTACAAGGGTATAGAAAGAAATTTTTCAAGAAAAAGCCTGGAAGGCCAACAAACAAATAAAGGTAATCGACACAAATAAAAAAAAATCTATATAAATTTTATAAATACCCAAGGCCAACATGAAAAAGTTAATAAGGCGGAGTGCCCACAAAAACAATCAAGTTTATAAAAACCGGAAATAAAAATAAATACATTTTCAAAAAACAGGGAAAAGAAGGACAAAGATCGAGCCAGTTTGGGTGTGCCAGCAAAGAAAAGTCAACCCGGACCCAAACCCAAAAATACCCCAAACAAATACTATAAATCAATAGATAACGCTGTCAACAAATCGAGAAACTAAATATAAAAAAAAGCGGGTGGGGGCCCAAAAGAAAGAAATCATAAAGATACAACAATAAAAACACCTAAAACAAATAAACGAAATCGGTTTTGTGCCAATCCCCAAAAGTAAAAAACTACACACAAACACAAACTTAACAACAGAACACCAGTGATCCAAACTCACTACGACAGAAACAAAGCAAGGCGGTGAGTGGGGGCCACTCAAAAGCATTAAAAAAAAAGCCAACTTAAACCCACTAACAATTAAAAAAAATATATAATTAAATAAATTAAAAATAACATAGAAAGGGAATTAAGAGAAAAAAGGTGCGTGCCCAAAAAAAATATATACCAAATAATTTAATAACAGATTATAAATATATAAATAAAATAAAAACCAAAACCAGGAAGGGGATAAAGTGAATAGGGAAAGGCGGGCGGGGGTGGGTGCCGAGGACCGCCGGTGGCCCCAAAACCGAAAAAACATAGAACCCCAGAGGACCTCGATAAACATCCATAACCCATCAACATCCAGTATGACAACACCCCTAACTCACCCAAACTTTTGCTTTTGGCGAAAACATCCAAACCATTAGTTAAAAAACCCACCAAAAAAAATATCAAAAAAAAATTAATTAGATCAAATCACCGGGATTACACAATAGCACCGTCCGGGGAGGCCAAAACCAATAAAATGTAAAACAACACCACCAAAACAAAACCACCCTAATCAAACTTAAACCGATGATTCAACAAACCAAATGATAAAATAGCAATAAGGCGTGACAGAGCGCCTGATGGTTGGGGATTGGTGGGGGAAAAACACCCATATTAAACCAAACATAACAATTTAATAAAATAAAATAATACCAAGGATCAACAGTATTTAAAGAAAAGGCTGGGGTGCCCCACCATTTAAGTAAAAATCAAAAACAATTAAATTAGATTAGCATTAATAAAATTTTTATATCCCCCTGTGCGAGCATCAAAATCATTAGCTGACGATATTTGCCGTTCGATCTTGTCCCATATTGTGTAGGCCCCCCACACCCACACAACCAACTACCCCCTACGGTCCTCAACACACAACCACCCAACCCCCTTGCAGGTTACCTCTGTGTCCCCCGGAAATGTTGGGTTGTACCCCTAAACCCAGACCACACCAACCCATCACCCAACAAAACCAACCACCACGAAAAACCAACACCCCACACAAACCACCCAAACTCAACAACTCCACAGACGCCCCATCCACCAACTTTACGTTCAACCCTACTGCCCGAAAAAGCCCCCCCCCACCGATCCCCCCCCCAACATACCAACCCCACAAAAAACATCCACCACTTCACTCCCGAACCACCGCCTCCCCCTCCCGCGCACAGGCTCACCTGGACCCCCTCCCGCTCCTTTTAGTTTTGAGGAATGGGGGGCCCCCCCCATTCACAACCCCACCCTATCAACCAGTGATGAACATGAACTAGCGTATAATGCCAAACAAAACGCGCTAGAGTAAAACAGACCACAAAAATCAAAAAAAATCAATAAACAAAAAAAACCCAAGAGAATCAAGACAAAAAAACACAGGCAAAAAACTAACCGCCTGGGATCACAAATCCGACAACCGTTTTTTGTTAGACAACCACAACCATATCACAAAAAAAAAAACCCAAAAACCTTGTGCGAAAACTACGGCCAAATAGTGGCCCTTTGGTCTACGTATTTTTGGGGCAACAAAAACAGTAAAATTCAAAAAACACCAATATTTTAAATCTCAAAGAACTTATAAACCTGGAAAAAGGGTCAATGTTGTGATAAAGCGAGGCGCACACAAAATAAGCGTTGGGGCGACGAAAACAAATTCGAAAAAACACAGACTACATCCTATAAGAAAAAAACATGAGTGAAAGTATCGGGTGCATACAATGTCACACAAATAAAAAAAGCTATAACAGGAGAAAAGAGAGTAGAGCGGTGGGCCAAAACAACATAGATACCACATAATAATTATCATATATACCATAAGGAGAATAATAAGCTGGTGCACCAATCATTAAATACATAAATATAATTAATATTACAGGAAGATAAGGAGCCGGAGCACATAGTAACACATAATATAAATAATATACAGGAGACAAAGAGCGGTGCAAATGCAACAAAACATGAGACACCACATTATATATAAATATAATACATACCAGGAGATAATAGCGTTGCACTAGTAAACACAATGAGCATATAAACAATATACCAGAGAAGAAAGCGGGTGCAACATATTAGTCAAAAAAAACTCCACAATAATATTATCTAATATACTAATACATGAAAAAAGAGCTTTGCACATAGAGAACACCCATACTATATATAATATAACAGGAAGATATAGCGGTCGTGGGCAACAAAGTAAGTAAACACATAATAGCCAATAATAATATAACAATCAGGAATCAGAGCGTGTATGTGAACATAGTAAACCTAACGACCCATAATATAAATAAAATAAAAACAGAGGAATAAATAGAGAGCGTGCATAAAAAATCCAAAACCATAGTAAACAACCTAAGTAACAAATAACATATACAGGAGATAAGAGCAAAATGAGAGACGCACAGAGTACATAAATAATAAAATAATAAACAGGAGAATAAGAGAAGAGGGAGGGATTGCCCAACAATAGTGAATTAACATAATAAAATGAAACAAAAATACCCAGGAGATAAAGCATGCACTCAAAGTTAAACCCGAACCAACATAATAAAAATATAATATAACAATGTAGGTAAGAGGAGGTGCAACAAACCGACGCCCTAACCGTCCCCACCCAACACACCACCAACGCCCTTCTACTACCTTCAGGCTCCTTCCTATCCTAACCCCTCTCACCTACCCGCACACACAACCTACACACCACACCATTTCTCTCACCTCTGCTCACCGTCGTGTGCGGGTTACGTCTTGGTTGCTTCTCCGACTTTTCTTTGCCTAGGTCGCGCGATGCCCTCTTTTTGGTTTGTGTTGTTGGGTTGGGTATACTCTCGCTCGCTCGTGTCGTATTCCTCCTCCCACTACCCCCCCCACCACAAACGACCCACACCCCTCCACCCTCAACCACCCCGTCTCCATCCTCCACGGCTCTGATCCACCCCCATACCCTGCCCACCAAGCCCCACACCGACAACAGGCGATAATCGCAGATCACAATAGGTAACCCAACCAATATACTAAAATACAGGATAGAACAAAAGCGGTGCAACAAATTAACACATACTATAAAGTAAAATACAGGGAAGAATAAGAGCCGGTGCAACATAGTAAAACAACAAAATATAATATATAATATACAGGAGAATAAAGAGCGGGATGCAAATAGAATAGTAAGCATACTTAGTAATTAATAATATACAGGATAAAGAATAAGAGCTGGTGCATATAGGTAACCACATAAAATATATAAAAAACAGGAGAAAGTAGAAGGTGCAACATATTAGAAAACTAAAAAATATAAATAAATTACAGGAATACGATAGCAGATGCAAACATATTAACAATAATAAATTTAATACAATACAACACCCAGCGATAAGCAGCGGTGCACATAGTAACACATAATATATATAATATACAGGAGACAAGAGCGGTGCACATAGTAACATAATATATGTAATATACAGAAGATAAGAAAGCCAGAGCAACAATAAGTAACACAGTAATAATATAAATTATACAGGAGGTAAAGAGTGGTGCACATAGGTAACACATAATGATAAATATATATAGTATAATCTATAATATAAAAATAAATTTATAATGATATAAATATATACAGAAATAAAGAGCGGTGCACCATATTGTAACACATAATATAAAAATAAACAGGAGATAAGAGCATGCACATTGGTTAAACACATAAATTAGATATAAAATATAATACAGGAAGAAAAAAATAAAGAGCATGCAACATAGTAACACTAATATATATAGATGATACAGGCGATAGAAGGTGGCAACAAAGTTAAAAATAAAAACAAAACACCAATAATATATAAATTTATAAATTATAATTATATTACAGGAGTATAGTAGAGCGGTGTGCACAAAGTAAAAACATATTAATAATATATAATATACAGGAAAAAGAGTGGTGCAACATAAAGTAAATACATAACATATAAAATAACAGGATGGTAAGATGCGGTGGGCAACATAGTAACACATAAATATAATATTACAGGAGATAAGAAGAGCGGGGCAACATTTAGTAACAACAGTATATACATATAATAAACAGGAGATAAGAGCGGTGCACATAGTAACACATAATATATATAATATATACAGGAGATAAGAGCGGTGCACAGAGAAAAACACAAAATAACTAATAAATATACAGGATAAGAGCAGGTCCCCCACATAGTAACACAAATATATATTAATAGACATGGAGATAAGAGGCGGTGGCACATAGAGTAAGCACATAATACAATATAATATACAGAGAGAAGAGCAGCGCACCATAGTAAAACATAATAATATAATATACTACAGGGAGAAAAGATGAGGTGCAAATAGTAAACAAATAATATGTAATATACAGAAGATAAGAGCAGTGCTCATAGTAACACATAATATATATAATATACAGGAGGTAAGAGCGGTGCACACAGTAACACATAATATATAATAATAAAACAGAGGAGAAAAAGAGCATGCACGATAGTAAAACACAAATTATTTATAATATACAGGGATACATAAGAGAGGGTGCACATATAAAACATAATATATGTAATAAATACAGAATGAAAAAGAGCAGTTGCCACAAAAAGTAAACACATAATATAATATAATAATCACAGGAGGTAAAAAGTGGTTCACAAGAAACACATAATATATTATATATTATTATCCTATATAATATATAATATACAGAAGATAAGAGCGGTGCAACATAGTAACGGTACATTAATATATAAATAATATACCAGAGAAATTATAAGAGCAGTGCCAAACATAGTTACACATAAATAATAATATAAATACAGATAATAAGAGCGGTGGCACAAAGTAACACAATAATATAATATTAATCATATATTAATACAAAGTAGATAACGAAAACGGTGGCAACAAAGTAACATATAATAAATAATTAAAAATTACAGGAGATAGAGTGGTAGCAACATAGTAATATCATAACATAATAAAAAACCAGCAGGAGGAAAGAGCGGTGCAAAAAACATAGTTAAACAACATAATAGTCTAAATATACAGGAGATAAAGAAGCGGTGCACAAGTAACACATAATACATAAAAAAATAACAGGAGAATAAAGCGGTTGCACAAAGTAACACATAATCATATATATAAATATACAGAGATAAGAGCGGTGCAACAACTAGTAACACATAAATATTATATAATATAGGACAATGGAGAAATAAGAAGCCAGTCCACATAGTAACACATAATATATATAATATACAGGAGATAAGAGCGGTGCACATAGTAACACATAATACATATAATATACAGGAGATAAGAGGTGGCTAGCGCCACATAGTAAACAAAATTAATATATATATACAGGAGAAATAAGAGAAAGGTGCACATAGTAGAATCAAATAAAATGTAATATACAAAATAAAAAGAGCAGTTGCCACAATAGTAAAGCGAGCATAATATATAATAAGAATTCAGAGGTAAGAGCCGTGGCAACCACAGTAAACACATAAAATAAAATAAATAATATACAGAGAAAGAGCAGTGCACATAGTAACACATAATATATATAAAATATTAACCAGTGGAGATAAGAAGCCGGTGGCAACTACCAAAGTAAAACACATCTAATATTAAATAATGTAAACAGGCGAGAAAAGAGCCATGTGCAATACATATAACCACATAAAATATATAGATATACAGGAGAATAAAGGAGCGTTGCACATAGTAACCACAAAATAAATAAAATAAACAGAGGAAAAGAGAATCCGGTGCACAATAGTAAAAACACCAATAATATATTATAATAAACAAGGAGATAAGAGCCAGTCCGTTCCCACATAGTAAAAACATAACAAAATATAATATTTAATTTAAATATAAAAACAGGAAAGGTAAAGGACTCGGGAGGCACATAGTATCACAAAATTATATAATAATAACAGAATAAGAGCGGAGCAGCAACCTAGTAAAAAACACACATAAAACAATAATATAAACATGAAAAAAAGGGAGCGGGAAGCACATAGTAAACACCATAATATAAATATAATATACAGGATATATGGAGCGGTTGCACATAGTTAAACACATAATATATATAATAAACAGGGAGAAAAGAAGCAGGGTCCACATAGTAACACATAAAATTATAATATACCAGGAGATAAAGCAGTGCAACAATGTAAACCAACATAAATATATATAATATACAGGAGATAATAGCGGTGGTAAATAAATAGTAACACATAATAAAAAGAATTATACATAGAATAAAGAGCATTCCCACAAATAGTTGAAACACATAATAATAAAGAATAATACAGTAATAGAGCCCGGTGCACAGAGCAAATAGCTCCTAATAAGTGCATAAGACAATAACAAAATATTAAAGGGAAATGAATAAAATATTATGGAAAATAACAAAGAGGAGGAAAATATAGCAAACCTTTAAAATAAAAAAAATCATAATAATAGAATTAAAAAAAAACTAAAACAAAAAAAAAATAAAAATAAATAAAAGGTAAATAATTTAAAGCAAGGAAAGAAAAAATGTTTTTTACAAACCACCTTTACAATAAATCAATTATAAAATGTAAAAACAGGGAAAAAAAAAACTATAAATAGTAAGGATATTAAAGGGTAAAACATAAAAAAAAATAAATAAAGTAAAATTATATGTAAATTAATAAAAGGATATCTATATAAAAAAATAATAACACAATAATAATTAAAAAGAAAAATTAATAACAATTGTGTGGGGATATGATAGTTGAGGAAAAAAAGAAAAAAATCTAGAGACCTTTAACTTTTAAATTAAAAAAATACATTATAGAATGTAAAAACAGAAAACAAACCTTAAAAATTATAAATAAACGAGATTTAATGATCAAAACAATAAAATAATTTAGTTATAAAAATTATAAAAACATAAATAAGTAAAATAGAATAATTAAGAGCAAATGGTATGAAATTATAACAAGAGTGGAAGTCACCAGTATTAGAGAATAACCATAAAAGTGTAAGTCAATTCGGTAAAAATGTATAAACATAAAAATAATCCATAATAATATTAATAAAATGTAAAAAAACATATATTACCAGAAAACAATGAAAAGAGAAGGAAAATATTAGAAAACTTTACATATAAATCAAATATAAAATATAAAGACAGAATAGAAATAATAAATAAAATAATATTAAATAAATAATAATAAAACATTGTAAACAGTGGAGAAATAATAATAAGTGAAAAGGAAGAAAAATTATGAGAATAAAATTATAATTAAATTTAAATTTAAAAAAATGATAGTAATAGTAATAGAATATTGTAAACCATGGGTAAATTAATAAAAAAGCGTAAAAGAAGATGTTAATAAAAAAAATAAAAAAAACCTTTTCAATGCAAAGCAATTATAAGAATTAAAAAATATTAAATAAATATACTAAAAATTAAAATAATATAAAATAATGAGTAATAATTAAAGGGAATAGAAAATATTAAATATAAATCTTTTACAAAGTATAAAAACAGAAAAAATAATAATAATAGACAAAAGTTAAAAAATTAGTAACATAAAAATCAACAAAATATTCGAACTAAAATTATAAAATATAGAAAAAACGCAAAAACAAAATCCTTTTATTAAGAATAATAAATAAAATATTATGAAATGCGTTTGAACGATTTAAAAATTAATTAAGCTCAATTGAGTCTGCCGATTGTTTTTTTTTTCTATTTTTTTTTTAATATTTTTCCTCCGAATTTTTTTTGAAAATTCCATTTTAATTTTCGAATTTTTTTCGATCCAATTGTCGTTTTTCCCTTTCCCAGTTAAAGAAGTTCCCCATTCAGCACGCACAGGTGAAAAATGGCGTGGTCGCCCTTTCGTCTGTGATTTTTTTTTAACCTGATTTAAATTAAGAAATAAAACCTTTTTAACCAGAAAAAATTAATAATTTCTGAAAAAAGTATGAGGAAAAGCTGTAAAAATCAAATCCCAAAAATAAATCATCGCAACTCGATCTCTTGATTTTTGGGAAATCGATCATCTGTAATTAGAAACAGTGGAGAAATGATAAAAGAGGAATTATTAATTAAAATAAATAATAAATGAAAATATAAATAATGGGAGAAAATATTAATAAGAGGATAAAAATAAATCAATATAAAAATCTATTACAAAATATAAAAGACAAATAAAATAATAATAGTAAATTATAAAAAATGGGTTTTAAAAGGTAAAAACATTAATAAAAAATTTCTAACTAAATTCTAAAATATAAAAACAGAAAACAATCATCATTGTATTAAGAATAAATAAATAAATAAATAAAAGTATAAACAATGGAGAAACGATAAAAGAGGAAGAGAAATATTAGAAACCTTTAAATGTAAATCAATTCTAAAATGTAAAAACATTAAATAATAATAATAATAAAAATAAAATATAAATAATAAAAACGGTAGAAAATGTTAAATTTAATCCTATTACAAAATCTAAAAACAGAAAAACAAAATTATAATAAATAATCAAAGGTTAAAAAACTTTCCAATAAAAAAAAAAAAAAATTAAAAATATATTAGATTTTAATTAGTTATAAACTATAATTATAAAATAAAAAAAATGAAAACTCATAATCAATCATCGTATTAATAATCCTAACACAATAAAAATAAATAATACAATTTGGCGAAAATCATAATAATAACAAATATTTAACAAATGAAAACTCATAGTTACATATAAATTGATAAAAAAAATAATCTAAATGCAGAAAAAATAGATACGTTGCACAAAAAGATACAAGACATATAATACAATAATGAGGGTAACACTACACCATGGATAACAACACATAAGCCCAGAGAAATACAAAGCGAAGAAAAGAACCCCCAATTATTATTAATAGCAACAAAAACATGGGGTTTGGGAAAGAGCAGGTGGAGGAATTGAGTGGTGGAAGGAGCCCCTTCCCTGGTTTGGTGTTGTTGCGAATACAGCTAGAAGACAAAGCGTCAAATAATCTGTATATCTCTAATCTGTTCTCCTTCCAGCGTCCTGTAAGTATTTGTGACCGGGTGAACGGGGTAACGCCGTGGACGGGGGGGTGGACGGTGGAACGGCGAACGTTGTGAGTTGACGGTGGTGGGACCTGGTGACGCGAGGAGACGTGGTGCTGCGGCAACACTGGGTGTATACAAAGAGAAAAAATATACAAGAGAAATATACAGGATACACAGGTAGCAAAGGAGACCCAGAACTGACTATGGGCAAGCAATCAATTGGCAGCCATGATGAATCTTCTGGTGTAATAAGATTCATATACTAGCAATATGATAAAATAGTAATAGCCCTGTGGTAACAACCCACCATAGTTTGGGTGTAATATATAACAAAAAAAATATCAATATAAAACAATGAAGACTATGAGAGGTTAATATGTGTGGTGTTGTAAATAGAAAGAGAAAAATCATAGAGTAATAAGAAACACCCAACTTCTAATAAATAATAACATAACAGCTTCACAACAATGTGATAACAATGTAATAGCATGCACAGCGTGTTAAAAATATAATAATAAAAGTGTATAGAAACCTGTATGGTATGGGGAAAATCTGAGCTGCAATTACAATAGCAGAAAATAACTTAACTGTATTACCATGTTAACACAGCAGGGGTCACCCATTATAAATTTTATAACTACTGTACACCACTTCTAAGCACACCATCATCCTATAGCCTTGTATAGTATAACTAATTGAAAGGATTTAATATAAAACCCTGTAGAATAAATCGTCATGTTCAGAGCTGTATATCAAAATTAGACCAGAAATAGTAAATCAATACTAATAAAATTAAAGATTTCAGTTCAGCCTTCAGTTTTCAGTTCATATTTTTTTTAATTTGTTTTTTTCCAAGCCTGGTGTAAAGACATTTGTAAATAAACTTTGTGGGATAACAATGTAAAAAACAGCTGATAATACAATACAAAATGTATAGAGAACCTTAATAAAATGTTAATCGCGCGGTAACCGGGATGTAATCCTAGGTTATTCCGTGATGTTCCGGGTAATTCCGGGCGGTATAATTAACGATAAAAATTACAAATAACCCAGAAAAAAAAATTGAAATGTAATTTAATTATGTAACACAGGGTCAGCAGAGGGTTCCACCCAAAATAGTTTACTGACTGAGAATTGAACAATTTTAATAACAACAGCGTATAAATTAAAACAAAGAGAGGTTATAAGAAAAACCCACTGTATTATAAAGTATCCCCATCCCCGGCTGGCGGGTGTATTTATAAATGTATTATAAATACCCCATAAAAACCCGGAATAAAATATAACCTAAATAATAAAAATAAGATTTCACCAGTCATTTCAATTCATTCAGATGACAGTTCAGCGCAGGTAATGAAACGGAAATGATTTAACAGTCAGGTGTCTTCGTGTTGATGACAAAACAATATATTACAGAGCTCAACAGCACATGTAACAACCATCACACAACCAAAACAACACTGCTGTTTATATAACAGGTGAGTACCACCCACCCTACCATTTTTAACCACCTCACTAATATATGACTACAGTCCCTTAACATATAATCCTCCTTATATCTTCTAGAGTAAAAAACAACAGCTTTTCATCCTTCTGACAGCCAAACACAGCACGGTGACGCGGGGGTCCCCACAAAACCACACAACAACTAAAACTTCTCTGACTGTACGGCAACACTCACATACCACAAAAGAGAACAACACAACACAAAGGGTTTGTAGTATCTTAACAGTTGTTATTACAATGTGACACAATTAATTTGAAACTAGATAGATATACAACAACATGTATTATTAACATGTTTTATTATTTTGTAATACAAGGTGTTTGGCGTTTTTTTAATTGCGTTTCTCGTCTATGTCTCCCCTCCTCATGTTATTAACGTGCAGGTGTGGTGGTATCCTACAAATGTCGCGGTGGGAATACAAGGAAAGTGCTGTAATGGGGCTAACACAGACGTGTGACACATAAATTGGAATCACACAGGGGGACTTTCAAACATCCGTTCTCACTCAATCTCCCAAATTCCCTTCATCCCCTCCGCTTATTATAAATTGGACTTTATCGTCCAAGCTGTTATGGGGTAAATCCTATTACTATTTATAAAAATCCGGATTTTATTTGTGTAATGATTGGCGCTTGTTTGATACATTAAATACAGCTAATTTTTTAATTATATATTTAATATCAGAACTAAATTCACATATTACTAAATAAATAAACATTAAAAACTCAACCAAACCTCTCAAAACATCACCTCCAAAGTTCCTACTTCCTAATTAACTATTACAAAAACTGAACATAACACAAAACCCTTTAGTATATATATATATATATATAATATAATAGAATCTTAAATGCCGTCTGATTATACACGAATACTGACTTTTTCAGTGTTAGTATGATTTTTATATTTTTTAATTATAATACTACCGTAATACGTAAATTTTGGATTATTATCCAACGCGAGTTTTATTCTTGTAAATGTTTACCTTCACTCACCTCACACTCCCTATGTTATCTTTTAAAGTTAGATATTTGTAAGGCCAAGTTGTAATATATTATATAATATATATATAATAATATTATATATATATATAATTAATATTATCTTTGTAATATATAAGTATATTTTTTTTTATATAAGAATATATTATTAATAAAATATTTAATATATATATGTAAGATATATATATATATATATATTATGTTTATGTAGACACATTATACACAGTTTTTTTTATATTAAAATTCCTACTATTACATTACCGTCAAGATTTTATAAAAAAAATGTTTGCTATTATGTGATACCTAATTGCTATTATTTTCCTTTTAAGTAACATATAATATAGCAGCACTGGATTTAAACCTGACATTTTATAACTCGTTATTATTTAACCAGGGTTTAATATTATTTTAAAAATTTTTATATTATACTATGTCACGGGGGGGTTTCTTAAAAATGTTACGGGAAACTCCAATGTTTTAAATTTCACTACTATTTTTGGTAGTATATACATATAGCTATAATACTTACAGGTGAAACCAGCAGTTTCCCTCCCCTCTTTAAAGGCCCACCGGGGTTTTTTTTCTCCCCCCTAATAAAGCCCCATTTTCCCCAAGGAAATTCCCCCCCCCCTTATAAAAAAGCCCCATCGCAGGTTTTTTCCCCCTCCCCCCTTTTAAAAAGCCCCATCTGCAGGTTTCTCCCTCCCCCCCTTTTATAAACCCCCCATTTTCAGGATTCTCCCCCCCCTCTATAAAAAAAGCCCCATCTGCAGGTTTCTCCCTCAAAAAAAAGCCCCATTGCAGGTTTTCCCTCCCCACTATATAAAGCCCCATTTTGAAAGGTTTTCTCCCCCCCTCTTTATAAAGCCCTACCTCCCGGGCTTTCCCCCATCCCCTCTATTAAACCCCCATCTGCAAGTTTCCCCTGTCCCCCCTTCTATATAAAGCCCTATCTGCGGGTTTTCTCCACCCCCTCTATAAAAAGCCCCTCTCCCGGGTTTCCCCCTCCCCTCTAATAAAACCCCCAAATGCGGTTTCCCTCCCCTCTATAAAAGCCCCATCTGCGGGTTTCTCCACCCCCCTTCTTTTATAAAGCCCCCATCTGCGGTTTCTCCCCTCCCCACAATATAAACCCCCATCTCCGGGTTTTCCCCTCCCCTCAAATTTTAAAGGGCCCCCATCTGCGGGTTTTTCCCCTTTCCCCCCCTCTATATAAACCCCCCTTTTCTGCGGGTTTTTCCCCCTTCCCCCTCAATATAAACCCCCCATTTTCATTTTTTCTCCCCCCCCCCTCTATATAAACCCCCATCTGCAGGGTTCTCCCTCCCCTCTATATAAAGCACCATCTGCAGGTTTCTCCCTCCCCTCTTTTATAAACCCCTATTCCAGGTTTTCCCCCATTCCCCTATAAAAAAGCCCCATCTGCAGGTTTTCCTCCCCCCCCTTAAAAAAGCCCCATCTCCCGGTTTCCCTCCCCCCCCTCTTTTATAAACCCCCAAACGGGGGGTTTCCCTCCCCCCCCCTTATTAAACCCCCCCCTCTGCCGGTTTCTCCCTCCCCTCTATATAAACCCCCCATCTGCGGGTTTCTCCCTCCCTCTATAAAAGCCCCATCTGCATTTTTCTCCCTACTTATAAAAACCCCCCATCTGCATTTTTCCCCCCTCTATAAAAAGCCCCATCGCGGGTTTTTTTCTCACTCTCTGACATAAAATCAGAATAACCTTCCCCCCCCGTTTTAGGTAAATTTAGGAACCAAAATTATTTCTTTTCCCCAAACCAAATCGAAAAATGAAGAAGGATTTTTAAGGCATTTTTATTCTTTCGAAAAGCGCAGTCAACACTGGATACTCCGCCTTTTAACAATTTTTGGGCCCCGCCCATTATGGGTCAGGCTTTGGAAGTTCGGGTTTATTGGCAACTTTTTTTAAGACACAGCTGGGATGTTTTTATAGCACACCAGAAACCACTCTTCTGTGTGTAAATCTGGGAAAGTCTAAAGAAAAACAGCCAACATACAGGAAGGGGAAAATTTTGGGGCTTTCATGAGCTGGATCATCCTTGGGGGGAATTTCCAATCCGAAGGGGGCCTTGTTCATCTGTACAAACCAGTCAGATAGTGAGAAAAACCTGCATATTGGCCTTCTTAAAAATTGTATATATAGTGGGGTGGCCCACTTCTTTTTTAATTCGTGTTGTGGTGCGATCAAAAATGGTGAATTTGTTTCCACCAAAAAAGCAAAAAAATCATGCCCCACCAAAAAAAAATTGAGAAAAAAAAATTATTTTTATTCCTTCCCGGCTCCAAAATATACATGAAATAGGTGACTCAAGCGTTTCGTCACATTTGACCTTTTTCAATAAGTCCCCAACGTGGAAATAAAAGTGAAAAAAAGGGCCCTACCCCGTGGATTAGGAGCCTGTTTGGGCCGCACCCCAAACAGGAGTGCCCCCCCTATATTACGTTTTTTAAAAAGGGCCAATAGCAGGTACCGAAACTCTTGGTCCCCATTTCCCTTATATGTTTTGGAGCCGTGAAGGAAAAAAAATTTGTTTGCATCAATATTTTTTTGGAGTGGTTTATGTATTCTTTTATTGGCCTTTTATATAGTGGGGTGGGAAATTTTTGGTTTTTAACTGCTATAAAAAAGTATCATCTGTAACCGTAAAAGTATAGCCTTTATATAAATTTATATATATCACTGTAATATATATATTAATATATATATATATTAATATATATATATATTATATAATTTCGTGATACCCCTTGCGGGTTTTATTAATACACAAAAAGTGTATCCCTATGCAGGTTATAAAATTTCACACATATGCTGTGATCCCCCTAGCAGGATATATATATATACACACATATGCTGTGTACCTCTAGCAGGTTTTATAAATAACAATATAGCTGTGAATCTATGCAGGGTTTTATATATTCACACATAAAGCTGGATACCCTACATTAATATTAACATGGCATTCATTCCATTACACTCCTTATAAGTGTTACCCCACCCCCCCCCCCGACATGTTATTCTATTAGGGATTCGTCTGGATTTTGTAATATCCAAAAGCTTGGATACCTCAAAGCAAATTAATATTACACCAATTTTCAATTTTCTTCGCTTTTTTCCTTACACATTGTGATTATTCGCAGCTATTATATGATGAAATTCTAATATGTATGTACCTAATGGAGGTGTCCTTGCAGCTCTATATACAGGTGACCCCAAAAACAATGCTGAGAAGAAGTGGTATATGTATGATACCACTACAAGAATGGATAGATTGATGACGGACGCCATAAATAATACAATGATAAAGACAAAAAATTTAAGCTAAAAACAATGCACAGGTGTAACCGGATAAATAACTAGAGCAGCAGATAAGCACCGTGAAATGAAGTGTTAGGGAGTTTCACACAGCGCAGGTTTGGTGCTTTCACACAGCTTTTATCTGTGCTCCAATTAAACTGCATTTATTACCAGCACTTCTTTCATCCCTAAATGTTCTTAAGGGGGTTTTCACCGGTGCGGTTTTGGGCGTTTTTTGATCGTTTTTTTTGGGTGCGTTTTTTGTGCAAAAAGATACAAAATTAAATTTTTTGCCCTTTCCTGCACCAAACCGCATCCAAAAAAAGCACCAAAACCGACCCCGTGAAAAACCCCAAAGGGTTTCAACATAATCAAGATGTGTGGACTTTTGGGGGGATACAAACACGATGATGACTCACTTCCAAACATTTAGATAATAAAGAACTGCTGCAAAAAGGGAGTTTAATTGGGCGCAGTTAAAACTGCACCAAAACTGCACTGTGTGAAAGCAGCCTTATAGATGGATAATATCACAACCGTGGATACATGGAGACCAGCTGTGAGTAATGCACACCTGCAGAATCTACCTGTAAGAACACAGAAACAACAAGTGCCAAAGCGAAAAATGTGTAAATGTTACCAGAAGCCAAAAAAACAAAGCAAGAGAAACAGAGACCAAGAGAAGACAGAAGCCGAGAGAAGATAGAAGCCGAGAGAAGACAGAAGCCGAGAGAAGACAGAAGCCGAGAGAAGATAGAAGCCGAGAGAAGACAGAAGCCGAGAGAAGACAGAAGCCGAGAGAAGACAGAAGCCGAGAGAAGATAGAAGCCGAGAGAAGATAGAAGCCGAGAGAAGATAGAAGCGTAGAGAAGATAGAAGCCGAGAGAAGATAGAAGCCGAAGGGGAAAAACAAACCGAAAAAAAGAAG